>PVKE010010469.1:0-42429 GCA_004027555.1 Craseonycteris thonglongyai | reverse complement strand
TGGTGATGGTGGTGATGGTGGTGATGGTGGTGATGGTGGTGATGGGGGTGATGGTGGTGATGGTGGTGATGGTGGTGATGGGGGTGATGGGGGTGATGGTGGTGATGGGGGTGATGGTGGTGATGGGGGTGATGGTGGTGGTGGTTGTGATGGAGGTGGTGGTTGTGAAGATGGTGCTAGTGTGAAGTTGTGGGGGATGGTAAAGGGAGCCACAGCTACTGAGGTTGTTATGTGCCAGCTCCCATGCCCCCTGTCTTACAATCAAACATCACAGTTCTGAACTCAGTGATGCCCTGATTTGCTGGGTGACCAGGAAAAGCACCCAAGTTGTCCGGGTCTCTCTCCCCGGGCACACAGGGTGGTGTCCCTTGGTCTGGAACTCCTTCACACGGTTGTCATGCCTCTCAGATGCAGGGAAGAAGTGAGAGTCAATGCAAACAACTCATGTTTGTGCAAGAGCCCAGGCCCACACGTCAGGATGACAGACAGACCCCTCCCCTCCTTCCTGAGCCTGTTTCCCCACTGAACAACAAGGCAGCTGATGTCCATGGTCTTCCAGACCCTCCCAGGTGTGAGCCCACGGGCCGTGGGGCAAATATTCACTTCCGAGGGGAACAGTAAGCGCTCAGGCTTGGAGTTGGTGTGATGATAAGATGGGAGTCTGTATTCGCGGGGTCTGTCCTGGGAACAACACATGACCTCATGGCAGTGATCTCGCTGGGCTCTGCTATCCCATTTAATGGATGAGGATACCGAGGCCCATAGAAAGGGGGAGAGCGGCCGAAGGACACACAGCCGGTGTGGGACCCCAATGTGCAGCCAGGTGTCCCTGCACTCACGTGGGGCCGGCAGGACGCTGCCCTGCAGTGGCTCAGCACTGCCACCACGGCCCCTGTGCCCGCGTGCCCTCCTGACCTCCAGCCACATGTTTCTCATTTCCTGCATCTGTTGGCTCAGGCCTCGTGGATTCACCCTGTGCGGCTACGTGTGATTCTCATTAAGGGGAGAGCCTTTCCAAACCGCTGCGGGCTGGCTGCGCGCTCTCACCACTCCCAGCTCAGCCCGGGCAGCCTCCTCTCTGCTTTGTTTGTTTTGGATGCTGAGCTGCTGGGTTGGCTGCCTGATGTCACCTGGGAGCCCTCAAAGGAAGCAGCAGGTGACCTCCCACTATTAACGGCCGAGCTGAGCAGGCAACCTGGGGTTCCGGGACCAGCAATGCCCTGGAGCCAGATGGATGGTGGTTTGAATCCAACTTCTGTCATTAGGCAGCTGTGTGACTGTGGGCAAGTTGCTCACCCTCTCTGAGCCTCATGCAATTGCTTCGAGGCTGAAGGGAGGTGGCACATGTCAGGGCTTGGCTTGCCCTGGGTCTCAGTGACCGGAGGTCCCTTCCCCGAGTCCTCAATGGGCTGGTGCCAGGGTGAAAACGTTCGCACAGCGCTTGGCACAGCCCAGGGGCTCAGTGAAGTGTACTGTGCACACAGCCCACCGTCCTTCCACAGCTCACATTCGTGCACCGTCTTGGTTCTGCACCCCACAGCCCAGCAGCGCCGGGCCGGGCTCGCCTGTTTGAAACCACCAGCTGTCCCACACCTGGGCTCACAGCGTGACACCTCGGAAGCCACTGTCATGCCCACCTGGTCTGAGTCAGCACGTGGCCATGCAGGGCCGTGGGCGTGCACCGGGCTGCGCTCTGGGGCCGGAGCTGGGGCGCCACGCAGCCGTGTCCCCAATCCGCCAACTTTCCTCCCCGCGATCTCCAGATTCAGTAAGCTCGACTCGCTGACCTGATTCCCCCCCAAAGTTAAACCACAAGCTGCTTCGCCAGCCTCCATGGTCTGCTGCTTTAAAGGGCCGTGGAGAACAGCAGGACCTCTGAGCCAGCCCCCCGCCCCTTCCAGGGAGGCCCCCCAGAAAAAGCTCACACCTCCATGCAGGGGAGGAAACACTTATTATGCACCTACTATGTGCTGGTGTGTCTTCTTTTAAAATCTTCTGCAAAATACAGGATGGGGGGGAAAGCTGGGATGGCTCAGCGGGTTAGGCGCTCACTTTGCAGCCCTGGGGACCAAGGATCGAATCCCGGCCCCAGCCGTGTGGACCCATAGGCTGAACTGGGGTGTGCTTCCCATGAGGGAGGCCTCCAGTTTGGTTCTTGCCCCCTGGTTCGGACCCTGGCTCAAGGGGGCGTGCCCCCCATGCAGGAGGCCCCCGGCCCAGTTCCTGCCCTGAGCGACCCCGCCCACCTGTGTGGAACAAAACCACGTTGAAAACCGATGATGTGCAACTATGGAGACGGCTCTGGGCCCTCCCCCTTCTCTCTGTCTCTCTCTCTCTCTGTCTGTCAAAAATAAAGTATTTTTTGTTAAATACAGGAGGGAAGCTCCGGGAGGCCAAGTAAACCGCGTCCCCCACCCCACCCCCAGGTCTCGCTGGCGGCTGCTTTCTCTTCATCAACGGGCTACGTGACAAATCCTGCTGAGACCGCACTCTTCAGCCGCCACCACGTGCACCGCCCGCGTACACTCAGAAGGGCTCCCAGCACGTTGCTCAGAGCCTGGCTCCGGGGCCCCCCGGCCCCCGTGGGGGCTGAGTGGCACTGTCCCTCCCCCCAGAAATCTCTGTACTGAAGTCCTCAACCTCAGCGCCTGGAAATGGTGGCTGCGGTTAGAGATGGGGTCTTCGCAGAGGGGATTTCGGGCACGGGAGGTCGTTTGGGTGAATCCTAATATGTCTACTGTCCTGATAAGAAGAGGGCGTGAGGACACAGACATGCACAGACATGCACGGGGCCAGCCCCGTGACCCCTCCTCGGTCTGGGAGGACACAGGTTTCTGTTACGTTGTTACGAGACCCTGGGACAGTAACAACGTCCCGGACACTCACGCGGCCACGCCCGGCGGGTACCAGGTGCCACCCTGGGCTGTGAGTGAGCTCGTTGTATCTTCCTGGCAACCCTACGAAAGGGCCCTACAGCGGAGCCATTTTGCAGAAGCAGAACCTGAGGCAGGGCCGGCACGTCCCTGGCTAGGCACCGGGGTACACAGACGGCCACCACACTGGCCCTGCCCGCGAGGACCTCGCCACTTGGCCCAGGAGTCCGGTGTGAGGCTCAGGGGCAGGGCAGGCACTGCGCAGGTGGGGCTCCTGGCTCCAGCCGCACCTGGAAAACAGCTTAGCTTTCGGCAGGCAGAGAGGGCGGACGTGGAACCTTCCAGAAGGAGATGCACCAGGAGCCGAGACGCAGCGGTGCTGGGAGGTGGCACTTTGAGGAAAAGAGCCAGGGAGGAGCCCAAGAAATAGGATCTCGGGGTCATCAGAGAGGGGCCTGTAATGCCTTGGCCGGGGACCCTCCCCTCTGGTCCGGAGGGAGAAGCTGCCCTGATGCCCTGGGGGAGTACGGCCGGGGTTTTGGGGTGATGGGAGGGTGGGAAGGGATGCAAGAATCCGGAGGTGAGCAGGAATGACAGGCCTGTGACCAAGAAGAGGGGGCAGGAGGGCGAGGGGACCCCCAGGGGTCCCTGGGACGCTAACTTGGCATGATGGTCCTTGCGGGAGGTGGAGGAGGGGGAACGTTCTGGAGGGTAAAGCAGACGGTCAGAGCTGGTCTTTACACAGCTCCTGCCACCTCGCATCTCCATGGGGAGGCCTGGGAGGCCCAGAGAGGCTGAGTCGCCTGCGGGAGGTCACACAGCATTTGGTGGCAGGGCCTTCTCCCCACTGCCTGGGTGAGCTTCTTCTCTCCAAAGAAAGGAAGCCGAGACCCCAGCGGTCCCTGGGACCTGGGATCATCCCCGTCCTGATGCTCTGTCCCAATCCCACCCCCAGGCCCAGATGTTCGCACCCCCGTGGGGGAGGGGGCTGCTGGTTCCTGCGGGGACAGGGGTGTAACAGGGGGCAGCACCTGCCAGCACATGAGGGGCAGGACCGTGGGCAGAGCTGAAACCCAGACCACCTACCGTTCAAGGGCACAGGCCGGGATGGAGGCCATGAGCTCCCCCGCCTGGGACAGCCCGGCTCTGGCGACAAGTGCTGGGGGCGTGGGGTAACTTTCAGAGGCCGCGTGAATCGGGGCCAGCTGGGAAATGGGCAGCGCTTTGGCTTGTTCCCCGGGAAGCCTTGCGCCTCCTGGAAACCGCCCTCTCTGTCCCAGTTCCTAGGGTGCTGGTCACCAGCCAGCCGGGAGAACCGGTTTAGGGTTCGGCCACACAAGGACCGGGGCCAGCTGGCTGGGTGTCCTGACGCTGGCTGGGCCCCAGGGTGGCCGCCCAACTCTGTCCTGGCCGCCCCGGCCCTGCTGCGCACCTGCTGCACCAGGGGGCGTCCCGTGTGCGCACCTGTTGCACCAGGGGGCGTCCCGTGTGCGCACCTGCTGCACCGGGGGGCGTCCCGTGTGCGCACCTGCTGCACCGGGGGGCGTCCCGTGTGAGCACCTGCTGCACCGGGGGGCGTCCCGTGTGCGCACCTGCTGCACCGGGGGGCGTCCCGCTGCGCACCTGCTACACCGGAGGGCGTCCCGTGTGCGCACCTGCTGCACCGGGGGGCGTCCTGCTGTGCACCTGCTGCACCGGGGGGCGTCCCGTGTGCGCAGGGCCGGTCCCCTCACCTGCCTGCACCCGCCGGGGAGGACACACACGTGCCTGGGAGCTGGGTGCCCAGTGACTCTCACGAGAGTGGCCCAGGGGCGGCCTTCAGACGTCTGTCAAAGGTTGAGTGGGCGGAACCTGAAAACCACCTCTCTCTCCTCAACGGGGAAACTGAGGCACGGTGTAGGCAGGGAGTTGGGTCCCAGGTCCCAGCTGGTTTGCCGCTGGGCCGCCCAGCCTGCAGGCCCAGCTGCCTCTTCTGCAGAAGACCTGGGTCTGGGACCCCACACTCCATTCATTCACTCATTCACTCATTCACTCATTCACTTATTTAGTCACTTACTTGTGGGGAAGCCGGGATGGCTCAGTGGGTTAAGCGCCCGCCTTCCAACCCCCGAGACAAAGGATCGAATCCCGGCCCCGGCCCGTGTGGACCCATATGCTGAACTGGGGTGAGCTTCCCATGCGGGGGCGGGGGCCCAGCCTGGCTCCCACCCTGCGCAGCCCCCGTCCACCTGTGTGGAACGAAACCATGTCGAAAACTGACGATGTCCAACTATGGAGATGGCTCTGGGCCCTCCCCTTCTCTCCTCTGTTAAACAATAAAATAAATCTTTTTAAAAAATCATTTATGGAAAAGCTGGGATGGCTCAACGGGTTAAGCGCTCGCTTTGAAGCCCCGGGGACCAAGGATCAAATCCCGGCCCCGGCCCGTGTGGACCCACATGCTGAGCTGGGGTGTGCCCCCAGTTCAGGTCTTGCCGGGGCCTATGCGGGAGGCTCCCGGCCCAGTTCCTGCCCTGCGCAGCCCTGTGCCCACCTGTGGAGTGAAACTATATGGAAAACTAATGTCAACTATGGAGACGGCTCTGGGCCCTCCCCCTTCTCTCTGTCTCTGTTTCTCTCTGTCAAAAATCAATAAAAATAAATCTTTAAAAATCATTTACTTGTGCACCTATTTATTCCCTCCCTCATACACCCCCCCCACTCTGGTCATGCCCCCAGTCACGCCCATCGCACCCCTCAGTCACGCGCCCCCCCTTGTTCTGTGGCTGATGAGCCTCTCCCACGTGCCCGGCCCCTCCACCCCTCCAGGCGCTGACACAGCTAGAAGCAGCCCCAGCAAAGAGCTTGCAGCTGTGGGGAGTGTGCACAGTGGGGGGTGGGGGCCCCCGATGGTGTAACTGGGGGGGGGACAGGTGGAGGAGACCCTGGTGTGCAGGGGCCCGCTCCCCAGGCCGCTCCCGAGCAAGCAATGAGAGGCACAGGGTCTTCATGAGACCTCAGGGTCTGGGAGCGGGTGGGGGTGGGGGTGGAGAGGGTGCCTCCTGACTCTAAGCTCTGCCCTGGCATGCGGGTGGCACCGCCAGCGTGCCCCATGGGCCCAGAACACCAGGCGGACCTCCTGAGTCAGTCAAGACCCCACCCATCACGCCCCTCAAATACAGAGGACACCGAGGTCCACGCAGAAGCAGACAGGCCTGAGGTCGTAGGTGGTCCGCTGACCGGAACCAGAGCCCGGACCCCCCAGGCACGGCAGGCCCCGCTCGCCGCCATCTCAGGGACCCTGGGTCACCAGAGAAAGGCTGGCGGTAAACAGGAAGACGAGGCTGCCCCAGGCGTCCCGTCCCGGGGGCCCCATGCTCGGGGTTGTTTGAGGGGCAAGGGGAGCAAATGGTATTTGTTTAACTAATTTCAAGGATCAAGAATGTCCAGATGTTTCCCCCGTCCCCGCCCGCCCCACCTGGCCCCAGTGCCTTTCTCGTGAACCCCGCTCTGGGGCGGAGGGGCAGTTGCTGCGGGGACCCCTGGGTGTGGAGGAATGTCTGATGAAGTTCGATGGGGGGGAGGCCACAGGATTCCTGGAAAATGAGAGCGATTTTCCAACGCTTACTGAACACGGTGCTACATGCCTCACCCACTTGAGTGAGGCTCCGGTCCCAGCGCCCTTGTCAAGTGGGGGCTGTCACCCCATCTTACAGGCACGGCACCAGGTGCCCAGTGCCCGGTCCACCCGCCAGCTGCTGGCAAAACAAGCACTTGCCTCTTGGACAGTCTGCGCGACTTCTACGCTGTGCTGTTGTGAAGGGCTGGGGGTGGGGAGGAAAGGGGAGGGAAAACCTGAATCCAGGAACGGGCAGTGCCGTCTCTCTGGCCACCTGGCCGGCACACCTGGGCCACACCTAGGACTCAGGAGCTGCTCCGGCTCCCGCCGCCATCTGCCTCCGCAGGGCCGCACCTGGCTCGCACGTGGGCACCAGAAGCCTCGCCCGAGGACGCTGGCTGTGAGACTGGCCGTAATCACAAAAACGTAGGGAACAGAGCCCCGCGTGTGCCTCTGGAGGAAAAGAGACCACCGTGCCTTGTTCATACAGTGGAGTCCCACCTCTCAACGGCGGCCGTTTATAAACCCTCGCAGGGAGCGCGAAGCCGCGGCCAGCCAGCTCGGGGGCACGCGTGTGCACGGGACGCACGCAGCACGGTGCGTTCCCATCCTCCGCCTATGGACACGGGCAGATGGCGAAACCCTGAGGCCCGGATGAGCCGGGAAAGTCGGGGTGCGAGGGCGGAGGTCCCGTCGCGGGAGGAGGGAGGGAGGCACCGCCTCCTGTGTCTGTAATGTTTCACTTCTTTCAACACCCCCAAACGCCTTTGCCAAGTGTTAACATCTGCCTGATGTCCTCGGGGCTTACAGGGGTCAGTTACGTTGCTTCCTAAGTGCAACGTGCTGGCTGAGGACCCAACTTTGATGGACAGCAGCATCCCCTGCCAGGTGACAGGAGCCAGGGTCCCTGCCCTGAGCCTGCCGCCCCCTGCTGCCGAGCCGGGGGACCCCCGATTCCCACTGACAGCCACGTTTTAAAGTCCACGCTCCCGATACGTGGACTGATTTATCTCGGACGTGGGCATCTACCCCTCACGGAAATCGGAACACTTCCCAGGCTGGGGTGAACACACGAGGGGAAATGCCCGGACCCGAGAGGAACGGGGCACACGCACCGGCGTGACCAGCGGCAGCCGCGAAGCCCCGCCCCCAGCCTCGGTCTCCCGTCTGGGCGTGGACACCCTGCAGAAGCCACAATCGGGGTCTGAAGAGCCCTGCGTGCGGTGAGTGACAATGACAGAGACGACACGCCACCGGGAGGCCAGGGAGCTCCACCCGCTCAGCAGCCCCCGTGAGGGACCCTAACGCGGCCCAGCACCGCCGTGGTCTCACGGCTCCCACCCCCGTGGTCAGATGGCCTGCCTGTCCCTGGGCCCCGCAAGCCCCCAGGGTCCCGTCCCGATTCTCAGAAAGCCGTGGGAGGCCCGGGGAGGGAGGTGGCCCGTCCCGGCACCAATAGTGGGGGGGGCTCGGGGCTGAGCTCGTCCCCGGGGGGTGACCTCTCATGAAAGCCCCCCTGCGGCTGCCCCCCATCGGCCTGGCAGCCCCACTGCCCTCCAATGTCTCCTTTGCCCCCAAATACACCCCAACCCTCGATGCTGTCCCCAAGTGGGTGCGTGTGGACCGGCCGCCACACAGAACTCAGCCTCCTGCCTCAGGCCCACGAGAGAAGTTCCTGTTGTGTGAGCTGCCCTGGGGCCACAGGCTCTCACCCTGGTCCCTCCATCCTAAGGTCAAGGTCACCGTCTGCCCTCTGCCAACCCACCCCCCTCCCAGGAGGAGGGCCGGCTGGCCCAGCATGACGCCCGGGCTGCCCTCTCTCAGCGCCCTAGCTCCGTCCTCAGCCACGCCCGGCATCAGGCACCTGCCTCTCGCCTGGATGTCACAACAGCCGCCCGACGGGTCTGCCTGCCCCGGCCTCCCGCCTCCAGCCGGGCTTCCCGTGAGCTCAGGTCACGCATTCGGCGCGCCCGAGCCGCTGCGCTCTCACGTTCCACATTCCAAGCCAGCCCCGCGTGCCCTCAGCTCGGATTCCCAGCAGAGGCTGACTCTGCAGGCCGCCCGCCACCCACGGCCGCCACGCAGACCCCCCTGGGGGCTCTCACCGGGGTCCCTGCAGTGGCCTCGAACTCCCGACCAGCCGTCCCGCGCGCACACACACCTGCCCCAGGACCTTGGCACGGCCGGTCCCTCTGCTTGCAGCACACGGTGCACGGACGCCCACCCGGCGGGCGCCCACCCGTTCTCCACGTTTTCACGGGATCGTGTGGGAACACCGCTCGGGCCCCCTCCCCGCGGGCTGCCTTTTCCCATCTGCCGGCACCTACGGCTCAGGGCGTCTGCTGTGTAGACGCTGCCCCTTCTGAGAGCACGGGGGCTCTGTGTGTTTCATGAACCCAGATACCCCCCGTACCCCGAACCGCGCTCGGCACACAGTAGGTGCTCAGGAAAAACTGCTGCCTGTCCGCAGGACAGGGACGTGAAGTCGTCGAGGTGCACGTCCTCTGCTCTTAGGATTGTCCGCTCTTCCGCTCGTCTGACAGAGAGGAGCACACACCTGTCACCAGCTTCTCCCTCCGCCCACGGGGGTGAAACCGCCCCCCTCGCCTGCAGGTGCGGCGCTTTCCCGTGGCTCCTCCCGGGGGTGGGCAGGTGGCCCGGGGCCCGGGATGTGACGATGGCCCCCGAGCTGCCGCCCGGCCCCGGAGGGTGCCTGTGGGAAGCGCCCTGTGAGCGTTCGGGGGGCTCTGGATGCACGTGTACCCCAAAGACTCAGCACGGCCACTTCTCGGCTTCCCTGGTCTGTGGTCTCGCCTCACCCACCCTGGGGGTGTCCAGCCGCTCCGTCTGAACACGGGGCTCCCGCGGGCTGCGGTGGGGGTGGGCGTGGGCTGTGGCTGGAAGATTCCGTGCCTCCCCAGGCTCTGGGGTTGTAGGAACGGGGGTCTGTCTCCCAAAGCCCCCCACCTCTCAGGCCTGTGTGTCCCAGAGCTGAGCCCACCCCCCAGGAGACCGTCTGGGGGCTGAGAGGAGCTTCGTGAAGTGTCCCTTGCCCCCCACCCCAGATGCTGCCCCTGCAGGGGGGTCTCTCTGCCTCCAGGCTGCCCGGGCCCGAGGCTGCATCCAAACCGCAGCCGGAGCGAAAGGTCAACGTCAAGGAGCCCAGAACCCTTCCGCTGTGGGTGGAAAGAACGTGTCCCCTCAACGCCCGGTGGAGCGCTGACCCGCCATAAATACAGGGCCCCGGAGAGGCCGCTGCTTCCGCGCGGCTGCACTGCACAGGGTGGGCCCTAACGCCGTGCCCGACGTCATCACGGGAGGGACGTGGGCACGCGTGGGGAGAGGGCCCGGTCTGTCCTCTGTTACTGTCAAACCGGGTCCCCAGGCTTTGCCCTCTGAGGCCGGCCAGTCTCAGGTGGGGGCTGGAGCGGGAGGTGCCGTGGGGTCCCCAGTGGAGTGAAGAGGACCCCGTCTGCCTCATCGGTGCCCTACAAACGCCACCCCACCCTCCCTGCAGGGGCTCAGGAGTCTCAGCGTGCGGGAGGGGCGGGGAGGGGGAGGCGGGCCCGGTGCCCACGTGGGCCCGGCGGACCAGCCGGTTCCGCTCTTATCTGGGGCTCAGCCGTGCAGTCCCGCCCCCCCCCAGGGATCCCACCGGCCCGCCCGCCCGGTGCACCTGCTGCCTGGGGTCTGAGTCCCGCTGCCCAGGCGGCTCCCGGGAGCGCTCCCCTCGCCCAGCCACCTGCCCGCACTGCCCGGCCGGCCTCGGCGCTATCAGGCAGGCTGGGGGGCTGTCCTAGAGGGGCCCCCTGACCCTGGCCTTGGGCTGCCCCTCCCATGCCCTCCCCGGAGTGTCCTCTCTCCCTGACCTCACGGAGTCAGTGCTTGGATGGCACCTCTGAGGGGGCACCGCAGCTGCGGGCGGGCGGTGGGGTCCTGCCTCACGCTCCACAGATGCCAGTGGCCCCCCCACCCTGCATCTGGCTTTCTCTCTTTTTTAAGAAAATGTCTTTTATTGTTTTTGACAGAGACAGAGAGACAGAGAGAAGGGGGAGGGCCCAGAGCCGTCTCCATAGTTGCACGTCATCCGTTCTCAACATGGTTTCGTTCCACACAGGTGGGCGGGGGCCGCGCAGGGTGGGAGCTGGGCTGGGGGCCTCCCGCATGGGGGGCACGCCCCCTCCAGCCAGGGGCCAAGACAGCGGGGTGGGGGTGAGAACAGAACTGGGGGCCTCCGGTGTGGGAAGCTGACCCAGCTCAGCACGTGGGTCCACACGGGCCGGGGCCGGGATTCGATCCTTGAATCGAGCGCCTAACCCGCTGAGCCGTCCCGGCTTCCCCGTCTCGCTCTCTCGTAATCCGCAGGACCGGTCTCGGCTGATGCCGCTTGGTCTGGCCCCTGCCCGGGATGTCGGCTTCTCGGTGGTCTTGTCCCCACTGAGCCCCCTGCCCTCTCCAGGGGCCACAAGAACACATGTGGAAGGAGTGGCCGTGTGAATCCCACCCTCGAGCCCTAATGTGGGTCCTGGGCAGGGGACAGGAGTGTCACCCAGAAGAAAGGCCCAGGGGAGTGGGCAGGGGGGCGTCAGGCAGGACCGCCGTCAGCAGACATTCCCGAGCCGCAGGCGGGGGCTGGAGCCGATGTCCCATCACGGTGTGAACACAGGGCCAGCTCCTTCCCACCCGCACAGCAGGGCGGCCGATCGGGAGGCCTCCCCAGAGGCTCTCAAAGCTGTTACTCCTCAAAATTAGCCTCAATGCGCCCCCCCTGCTCCCCTCCCTGACCCGGGCTCCAGGTGAGGGTGCCCCCCACAAGACACCCCCACCCCCTCGCCCACTGTGTCCAGGCTTAGCTGCACATGGGAAGGAAAAGTAAATAACTTCCACCTAACTGTCTTAAGTACATGGAATTTATAGAGTCCAACAGGTCCTGCCATTTGTCACATTGTGGGGGGTAGATAACCCCTCGTCATGCCATTTCCTACGGGGCTGAACTCAGAGCGACGCTGTTGGGTGGTGGGTCCTGGTGCCACCACTTTAGGAACATCATTAGGGACGTTAGCTCATATGCAAAGCCCCCACTAGGTGCCCACCCAACAGCAACGCACATTGTGTCCACTGTTGCCACCACCTAGAATGCCCCGAGCAGAGATATTTGAATAACCCCTCATGGGAACCCACCCAGTGCCACCAGGCGGTTGGCAAACAGCCTGGCATGGCCGCATGTGGATGGCGCCCACAGAGAAGACTCTGGGCTATGGGTTAGACGTGTCAACGTTATAATTCTCAATGTGAGATTTGCACTCTGATGATGTGACAACCTCCTGGTCCCTGGGACACTGAGTGTAAAGGGTCAGTGTCACTAACCTACTCGAAACAGGTTAGGAACAAGTATCTATAAATATATGTGTGTGGGTGAATGGATGAATGGATGGACAGATGGATGGATAGATGGATGATGGATAAATGATGGATGGATGATGGATGGATGGATGGATGATGGATGATGGATGGATGGTGGATGGATAGATGGATAGTGGATGGATGGATGATGGATAGATGATGGATGATGGATGGATGGATGGATGATGGATGGATGGATGGATGGATGATGGATGGATGGATGGAAGGATGGATGATGGATGGAAGGATGGATGATAGATGGATGGATGGATGGATGGATGATGGATGGATGATGGATGGATGGATGAATGGATGATGGATGGATGGATGGATGGATGAATGATGGATGGATGGATGGATGGAAGGATGGATGGATGGATGGATGGATGGATGGATGGAAGGATGGATGGATGGATGGATGATGGATGGATGATGGATGGATGGATGGATGGATGGATGATGAATGGATAATGGATGAATGGATGGAAGGATAGATGGATGAATGCATGATGGATGGATGGAAGGATGGATGCATGATGGATGGATGATGGATGGATGGATGGATGGATGATGAATGGATAATGGATGGATGGATGGAAGGATGGATGGATGCATGATGGATGGATGGAAGGATGGATGGATGGATGCATGATGGATGGATGGATGGATGGATGGATGGATGGAAGAATGGATGATGGATGGATAATGGATGGATGATGGATGGATGGATGGAAGGATGGATGAGAGGGAGGGAGGGAGAGGTGGAGGACCATAAAGCAATGAGCCCACCATATCTGAGTAAAGGCCATGTGGGAGCCTTTGGCTGTCTTTGCAACTATACCCTAAGTTTGAAATTACATCAAAGTAAAACAAGTGAGATGCTGAGGGCCGTGGGGAGTGCTGTGGACCACCGTGTCAGCATCTACCCGACACCAGCACGCTGACCCCAGCACCCACTCCTGATAAAACCCCACAGAGATGGGGACACGGGGGTCCCCTGAGAAATGTTCCGAGAAATGTTCGGAGCAGCATTGTTGTCCTGCCCCAAACTGGAAGTGACCCGATATCCCGGGCAGGGGCCAGACCAAGCGGCATCAGCAGAGACCGGTCCTGCGGATTACGAGAGAGTGAGACGGGGAAGCCGGGACGGCTCAGTGGGTTAGGCGCTCGATTCAAGGATCGAATCCCGGCCCCGGCCCGTGTGGACCCACGTGCTGAGCTGGGTCAGCTTCCCACGCCGGAGGCCTCCAGTTCTGTTCTCACCCCCACCCCGCTGTCTTGGCCCCTGGCTGGAGGGGACGTGCCTCCCATGCGGGAGGCCCCCATCCCACCCATCAGGGGAAGAACAGATAAATAACTTGGGGGGCAACCACCCAGTGGAATTCTTCAGAAAGTGAGCACGCCCGACCACGACTCCCCACGGCAGCATGGACGAACCTCACAGACCTAACATTGCACCAAGGAAGCCAGACACCAAACAGCCGGGGAGGTGGTTCTGGGCGGGGGGCGGGACATGGGAGGGTGACTGGCAGGTGCACTGGGGGCTGCTGGGAATCCTTGCTATTTTGTCTGGATCCAGGGGCCGGACCTTCCCTGAGCTGAGTGCTGATACAGTGTCTTTCCTGTGTCCATGAACTACTGCAGACAAGAGTCAAAAGTCAGGAAGTCCCAAAGGACTCCTGCACACCTTCTAACAATAAAAACCAAATTTGGCATTTCAGCAGCTTCGGCAGTTCATTGGCCCGAGGGGGTCACCGATGAGGAGACTGTGCCTGGAAGTGGGAAGTGCGACATCCAGGCCTGGAGACAGAGGCAGGGACGGGGGGCCGGATGGTGACAGCCGAGCCGGAGTTGTGGGCCCAGCACACGGCGGCGAGGCCGGGCCTCTACTCGCTGAGCCCTGCGCCCACTGTCCTTGCAGGATGAGGTGGGGTGTCCCTGTGGTATCGAGATGCACCACGGGCGGGCTGGCTCGTCAAGAGCGTGTCGACACAGACCAACGCCTGCCAGCCCCGGGCACATCTAGATAAGGACACCCCGGTCCCCGGTCCCCGCCGTGGTGGCCGATGAAGTCCAGAGCTGCCACCCTGCGGCCCAAAGGGTCCAGTCTCACGTGGTCCCTGAAGCCGGCCCGGTGGGTCCAAAGGAACCACAGTCCTTGGAGATGGTGGGCAGAGCTGGGTAAATCCAGTTTCCCCACACTTGTCCCAACCCCGCCCCCCGCGAGCTGCCCCGGCCACATTCCTCCACCACATTCCTCGCCCTCCCCCGGCTGCTGCTGGCCCACACAGCTGGGGCGCAGCACGCTCCCACCCAGAGCCCCAGAATCTGAGCCAGGGCACCCGTGAGGGGTGCAGGCGGGGCGGCGAGTGGCGTGGAAACCAGGCCACGGGCAGCCTGGCTCTGGAATGCTCCCTCTCACAGTCAGGGCCCACCTCGGGACACGGCTGTGGACCCGCCCTGCTCTGAGGCTCCGGCCTGAGAGCCCTCCTAAAAACTAAGGGAGAAAAATCGTCGCAAACGACACAGGGAAACAGCCCCCTGCTGGGCCGGGTCCTTGCCACCGCTGTCCTCGCATCCAATGCCCACAGCGGGAGGCAGGTAGACTGGGCCCAGGAGCCCACGCTGCTGGCGGCTTCCCCGGCCAGGGCTCGTCCTGGGGGGTCGTGGGCATTCGCATCACAGACAGGCTCTCCAAGGCCACCTCCCCAGACAGGGCAGCAGCCAGGGCCCCGGCCACAGCTGAGCTGGCCCGGCGCCATTTAAGGCCAAATGTAGGACACCGTGGTGGTAGCAGTCGGCCAGGCACTGAATTCACTAATGTTCTGGCAAAGAAAAAAAAAAAAGGATGGAATGCCTTTCTGGGCCTCCCAGAGTGGGCAGAAGCTGCCCCGGGTGTCACGTTCCAGAAGGGGGCCCGGCCACGCCAACAAGTCAGGACAGGGCTGGGCCCCGGGGGGCGGGGCTTCCCGGGCAAGGGGTCTTGGGGTTGTGCGCCCTTCAAATACAAGCCGGTTCTGAGAACCCCCTCGGGGCTCTCCCCAGAGCAGGAGAGACGATGGGGTGCCAGGCGCAGGGCGCTGCGAGGGGCCTGTGAGGAGAGGCCTGGGCGTGAGTCAGGTTGCGGGAGGTGCCCAGGGGCGGGGCCCCCGTACGGCGGCCCAGGGGCCCAGGGGGAGGGCTGGGTTTATAGCCGCCGCCCGGCTGCCGCGCACATCGGAGCTGCCAGGTCACCGAGCAGCATGCTCCGAGCCCTGCTCCTCCTGCCCGGCCTCCTGGGGGCCGTCCTGGCCGGCCCCATGCCGGGCCCCCAGGCCTGTGCTGAGGGCTTGGCGGCGCGGTGCCAGGACCTGCAGACAGCAACGCGGTGCGGGGCCGTGGGGCACTGCCAACGTGCCGTCTGGAGCAAGCCTGCCGCCCGCTCCCTGCCCTGCAGCGTGTGCCTGGATGTGGTGGCCGCGGCCAGCGACGGGCTGGACCCAGACGCCGCCGAGACCAACGTCCTGGCTTTGGTGACCAAGACCTGTGAGTGGCTTCCCAGCTGGGACTCTGTGAGCCGGTGCAAGGCGGCGGTGGATGCCCACAGCTCGGCCATCTTGAGCATGATCTGGGGGTCCCCGGGCAGCGCCCCGGCACCGGTGTGTGCCGCGCTCACCCTCTGCCAGCCGCTGCAGACGGCGCCGGCCACCGCGGGGCCCCTGTCGGAGGACGCACCCAAGGAGGTGGCCCCGCTGCTGGCCAACGGGCCCCTCAGCTTCCACCCTCCACAGATCCCCGGGGACGCGGTTTGTCAGGACTGTGTCCGGCTGGTCACCCGGCTCCAGGAGGCGGTCGAGGCCAACGTGTCCCGCCTGGCGGAGGAGACCACGCAGGAGCAGTGCGCGGCCCTGGGCCCGGGCCTGGCGCCCCTCTGCAGGAACTACGTCATCCGGTTTCTCGCCCCTGCCGAGCAGACCCTGCGGCTGGTCGTCCCCGAGGAGACCTGCAGGAGGAGGGGCTTCTGTGAGGCGCCCCTGGAACCCGCCCGCCGGGCGCAGCTGGCCACGGAGGACGGCGTCCCTCTCCTGGAGGTGACGCCGTGGATGAAGAACGAGGTGCAGATGAAGGCCGGCCCCACCTGCGAGGTGTGCCTACAGGTGGTGCAGGAGCTGGACCAGTGGCTGGAGTCCAACAGCACCGAGGCCATGATCAGCCACGCGCTGGGGCGGCTGTGCTCCGTGATGCCCGACACAATCGCCCAGCAGTGCGTCGCCATGGTGGACGCCTACAGCCCCTCCCTGGTGCAGATGGTCACCCGCGTCACGCCCGACCAGGTGTGCAAGACCGTGCGTCTGTGCGGCGGCGCCCGCAGGCAGACCCGGGAGCTGCACTGGCCTCGCGGCACGACCGCCCCGCCCCCGGTGCTGGACAGCGAGAGCCAGGGCAGCTTCTGCAACGGCTGCAAGCGGCTGCTGGGCGTGTCGTCCCGCAGCCTGGAGCGCAAGAGCACCCGGCGCAACCTGCTGGCGGCCTTCAAGGGCGGCTGCAGCATCCTGCCGCTGCCCTACATGATCCAGTGCAACCGCTTCGTGAACGAGTACGAGCCGGTGCTGCTGGCCACACTCATGGAGATGATGGAGCCCACCGCCCTCTGCACCAAGATGGGCGCCTGCCACCCGGCCAGGACCCCGCTCCTGGGCAGCGACCAGTGCGTCATGGGCCCCAGCTTCTGGTGCGAGAGCCAGGAGTCGGCCGAGATGTGTGACGCCGTGGATCACTGCCAGCGTCACATGTGGAAGTGAGGCGCGGCCGCACGCGTCCACCGCGAGGCCCCGGTCTCCTTGAACCCCGCGGGGACCCGGCGAGGTGGGTGCTGGTCCCTTTCCTAGGGCACAGATGAGAAACTGAGGCTCGGGCCGGGAGGCTGGGGAGGAGCCGGGCGCAAGTCCTGGTCCCCCCGGAAGCCTGGCCGTCACCCCCGAGAAACGACCGGCGTGCATCGGCCCCCGCCCCTCCGTCTCCATCACTGCGCTGGTTCTGACGTGAGACCCCCCGTCCTGCACCTTGCTGGTGAACCCCCCCAGCTGTGAACCACCTGGAGTCCTGGCTGAGGTGATTGGAGGCAGGGTGGGGGGCGGGGACCGGGGCTCATCCACCACCATCGCTTGCTCGCCGGGTGTCCCCGGGGCTGGTCCTGGTGGTGTATGTGCGGCACGAGTGTCTGCGGATCTTCCTGGGGAGGAGGTTGGGGCTTCAACCCCATCTTCCAGGGGCGCACGGGCTCAGAGCGAGCCTTCGGACCCTCTACCCACCACGGGGCCCTCTCCTTGTACCCCAGACGCGAACAGGCAGACAGAACGTCTCTCAATGAGGAGAGAAAAACGGGCCGGGTCCAGAGCAGCTCCGGGGCTGTGGAGCCACTCAGGGCTGAGCAAGTCCCTTCCCCTGCCAGAGCCTCAGTTTTGCAATCTGTAGAATAGGGCTGATCAGACCTGCCTCATGGGAATAGTGACACAGTTCAAGGAGGTGACCACACCCATCGGTCTGCGGGGCCCAGCAGGGCCCAGCGCGGGGTCCCCGGGAGGAACCTGGCTGTGCAAGTCCGGAATAAACCAAAGCGTCTCCACTCCGTGTTTGCTGCCTCCTCCTTCTCCCGGCAGGCCCGCCCACCAAGCCCGGCCCCCTCCTGCAGGAAGCCTTCCTGGCTTAGACGCCCGCCCTGGGCCCCTCTCTTGCCGTGGGGTGGTCACTGTCCTCCCTGGTACACGGCCAGCCCCTTGGGGACAGCCACGGGGCACATCCCCGCAGCTCGCATGCTCGGCCCAGGCCTGGCCTGCAGGAGGTGCTCAGATATTTGTGTTTCCCATGAGCTCTGCCCGGCTTCACTCCTCGCCCTTCCACAGCCACCATGAGAATGGCACCACTATCATCCCATTTCACAGAGGCAGAAACAGAGACCAGAGAGGGTCAGTAACTGGCTCAAGCTCACACAGCCAGCAGGTGACAGAGCCAGGAGTCCAGCCCTACTCAGGCTGGAATTCAAGTCCTGACTCCACCTCCACAGTGACCTCTGCTGTGTCCTCATTCCTCACATTTTTGCCGACCCTCCCCCACCCCAGCTCGGGAGGGGAGGGGGCTGGTCCTTGGCAGGATTGCTGGTAATGTGTGGGCGGGGCCCCTGCCCGCAGTCAGGTACAGGGGCTGCTAAAATCCAGTCCTCCCACTAGACACCTGCCTGTCATTCCTCTTAAAATGTTTCCGCTGCTTTGTGTTTGCACGTCTTCCTCACAACACACACTGCGACTTGATTTCAGGCCTGACTGACTCCCCCCGGAACCGCTCTGGGCTGCTTTATCATTCCCCTCATCAAATTCCTTTCCCATTAGAAAGCTGGGGGTGGTGCATGAGCTGATTACTGATGCTGAAACCATCCGTGGGAGTGTGCTGGGGCCTGGGGACACCCAGCCTGGCCTTGGGGACCCCACCCCGTCCCCACCTGGGATGGAGGGCGTGGGGACATATGTGCTCAGCTGGGTCTCATGATATCACCGCCTTGTCTCACCTCCAGGCTCAGGGCGGGCTGTTGGCGTGTGCTGTGTGCACACTCAGGGCCACACAGGCCGCCGTGTGCAAAGCCGGAGTCCCAACTCCACCAGGGCCCAGTGCGGGGGACAGACAAGCCCCCGTTCTCCTTTCTCTGCCTCAGTCTTCATGTCTGTGAAATGGCCCCAGCGACCCCGAAAGCAGCTCCTGGCTTTGGAAGCGCTTTGTAAATCAGCCCCTTGGCGGGAGGACCATGTGGCAGGGGCCTTGCTGGGGTCCCGCTCCCCACCCCCCAGTCCCTTCTCATCCTTGGGGAGGGGTCCTGCTTCCTGACACGTCCTAGTTCTGCCCCTAGCTTCCTTCTCCGGGGCCTTTATCCCCCGGGGGCACCGCTGATGTCACTTATTTGTGCTCCATCTGCCCTTGTGCCACGTGCATGCCACCCCACCCACCGGCTCACAATCTCTGTGGTCCCCACCTCCTGGGACAGAGCGGCAGAGGACAGGGCCCCAGGAGCGGGCGTCAGACACATTCGCGGGCCCTGGCTCACCTGACCATCGCTGCCGAGCTCTGGTCTGCACGTCCCGGGCAGGGCTGGCCAGGCCCGGACGTCACCACCGGGTCAGGGGTTCCTGAGAAGGGGTTCCATGGCAGGTCCTCTCGGGTACAGAATCCAACATTCCCTCCCTCCCTCCATCAATGACAGTGAAGCCATTGTGCTGAGCACCCCGAGACGCGTATAGACAACGGCATCCTCCAAGGCCAGATGGGCCGTGTCCCCAGAACCCACAGCCGACTTGGGCCTGGACACACTCAGGTCTTCATGCCCCCCTCAACAGCCCTCCACGCAGACCCCCGGTGAGCGCCCACCGCCCTCTCCAGCAGTGTCTGTACCCCCCGCCCCACGGGGGCCACCGTATGGGCAGCATCACAGGGCCCCGCCCCACCTCTCCACACCCCCCCACTTGCCCCCCATCCCGCCCCCACCGGAGCCAGGACAGGGGGTGGGGGCAGGAGCCCCAGGCCCCTGACTCCAGTTGCCATTCTTTCTGCTTCACTCCCGGCCTGGGTGTCAAACGGCTGCTGAGGAAGGGATGTCACACAGGCCCAGGCCAGGAGGCGCGGCCCGTGCCCAAACCCAGACAGAATGGAGTCTCGTCTGACGCCCCAAGCCCTAGCTTAGCTCTCCAGCAGGCCGGGTCCCACACAAGGGCCGGGGTGAGACAGGAGGGCCCAAACCTAAGGTGACCAGACACCCCGCTTTGGGCGGGACAGTCCCGATTTTTAACAATTTGTCCCGCGTCCCGCCACGTTTTAAAAAAGTCCCGATGTTTGGAAAGAATGCACGACAAGCTAGGGAACGGAGGGAGATAGACCCAATTTTTCATCAAGAACCCCCCCCCCCCCCCCCCGGTCAATGGTGTCCCGCTTTACCAATGTTAACATCTGGTCACCTTACCCCAGCCCGTTAGCTGCCCGCGGGGCCGGTTCCCACACTAGGGCCGGGGTGAGAAAGGCACCGGATCACTCAGAGGCCTGCAGGGCCTGCACCCCCCACCCCACGCACAGGGCCTGCTCTTCCCTGACCCAGAGGCCCCTCAGAGCGCTGTGTGCTCCCCACGTGGATACAGTCGCCACAACACTATCCTCCATGCTCAAACCGGGCCAGAATTCTGCTCAGGACGTGCGAACGCTCCAAATCGGAGCCCCGGCCGGCAGAGGCCATGCAGATCCAAGGACGTGGGCGGCTCATCACCTCCGGGCCCCCAGGAGGTCGCTACCCGGCTCTGGCCACCACCTGGGCCTTCCTTGTCCGGATGGCTCAGCTTCTGGGGCCTCCCCAGGAAGGCGGCCCTCAGGGCCCCATGACCCCCCCGAGTCCCCGCACCCCCTCTGTGATCGGGGGCCAGGCCTGACTCAGCACGACGGGGCATTTCTGAAACAGACGGCAGTCTTGGGACAGGCTTGGTCACTAAGCTGTGTGACCTTGGGCCAGTTTCTCAACAGCTCTGAGCTCCCTCTCCCCTGGGCGTAGAGCACGGAAGTAGAGGTGCCCCTCCCGCGGGAGCCGTCTGCGGGTGAAGCGGACAACCCGCTGCCAGGTACACGGCGTTGTCCCGTGAGGCCAACCCCCCGTGAGCTCCACAGTGGGGTCCCCGGCTCCCCAGGTTGGCCTGAAAGGGCCTGTTGGAGCTGAGTTAGGAGGCTGGAAGGAAGGAGGTGACAGACACAAGGGCGGGGGGGTGGGGAAGGAGTGGGGAGCGTCTCTCCTGGGATCCAAGGCCCCCCCGGACATTTCCCTCCGGAGCACGGCTCCCACCCACTGCGGTGTGTGAGGACGCACACAGGTGACCAGCGTGGGCTGGGGAGCCCCTGGCGGGGGGCCCCTCACAACCACCCCGGGCTCTCCACCTGGGTCAGGGTTGGCCGGCGGCCCCAGCGTCCAAGTATCCGCTCGGGTGACTTTGGGAAAAGATGTCTCAGCTCAGGAAGAGCAAGGCCTCGACCCAGCGATTTCTCCCCAAGATAAACAGGGGCCCTGACCCACAGTACAGCCCCCTCGGGCGGCAGCCAGATGCGGGGGGCGGGGGGAGCGGGGGTGGAGGGGGCTTTCTGCGAGGTTTCTCCCTGGGGAGAACATGTCGACGAACCGCAAGCTGAGAAATGAAAACCTCAGCACCTCCAGGTCCTCTGAGCCCCACGAGGGAAACGCCGGGGACCACCCCACAGCAGGCCTGGACTCCCTGTAACCTGGACCCGATGGGGTCAGAGCACAGCCCCCCAGTGCCCCAAACCCAGGCCCCCTCCCCACCCAGCACGGGGCCCGGGGAGGGCCACTCCCACTTCTTTTTCCTCCAGACATCAGGACCCCAGGCCGCCGGTGTGAGACCCCGACATTCTCAGCCGCCGACGGCTCAGGGACGCAATTGAAAGTCTCTTCTGGCCAAACCGAACAGGCCCGGAGATTCGGCCGGGCCCACGGGGCACCACCAGCAGGTGACACGAATCCCCTGCTGGGCAGGGCCCGCCGGGGCCTCCTGACAACCACCTGACCGCGTGGAAGCCTGGGTGTTTTCTTTCTGGTCCTCACCCAGCCCAGGCAGGTCCTGGATCCTGATCGGGAGGAGATTACGTGCCATGGAGCCCTTTATTTAGGACATCGGGAGGGAGGGCTCACCCCTCCCAAACCAGTTCCTCAGGTTGACCCTCCCACGGGGAGGGGCCGGGTTAGGAGGGCAGCCGCCTCAGAGATGTCCCGGCTGCCAGTCCAAGGAGCCGAGGAGAAGCTGCGGGCACGGCCCAGGGCTCTCGGGCCGGCCCTGTGGGACTCCACGGCCCACAGCCACCCACAGCCATCCAGGCTCAGGGCGTCCGGCAAAACCGAGAGTGCGCAGCCCGGCCAGTTACAGGCGACTGGGGTGTAGAAGAACCGGAAGCCCCGGAACGCGAAGGAAGGAATGAGGAAAGGAGGGAGGGGCCCTGCGTGGGCTCCACCTTCACCCGCCCACGCAGCCCCCGGAACGCAGCCCGAAGGGGCCGTGGTCAAGGGAGGGGAGGGGCACCCAGTGCTTGGGGGCCTGTGCAGGTGGAGGAGGGCGTGCTGCAGGGTCTGAGGGTCCTGCCGTCCTGCCTTCCGTGTGGGCCTGACACGCATTGACAGGTGACCGGCCCAGGACAGGTGGGAGTTTGCGGTGACAGGGGACCTACCTAGCGTGCCCATCGCAGCACGTGCACGCTTACTGACGACAAAGCCAGGGTCCCTGAGCCTCCGTCCCAGGAGGAAACAGACCTGAGTCCAGCCTGAGCAGCTCACAGACCGGCCACACGCAATGTCCAGTCTCCACTTCCAAAGCCCCGGGTGGACCTCCTGTGTGCTGGGCCACGAGAGCGAGCCGCACGTCCCAGGACCCTGCGCCCGGGGGGGCAGGCAGAGCGGCCACCGGTGAGGAAGGCAGCACCAACGACGGGACAAGGAGCTGCCACTGAGACGGTGTGGTTGCTCACACATCCTGGGCCGTTACAACACAGGCGACAGAGAGAAACCGGGGTGGGGTGACCGCGTCTACCGGGAAGGGCTCCGTACGACGGGCTTGTGGGGACGGCGGCTCTGAGGAGGCGGCACGGAGCCTCATGTGGCAGGGACAGGGGTGCGGGAAGCGAGACAGGGGTGCGGGAAGCGAGACAGGGGCACAGGGCCGGGGGTTGTGGCTGGAGCTGGTGAGTACACGGGCCACACACGTGACCTGAGGGATGGGGCACCCCCGGGAGATCCCCTTGGGGTGCAGGGAGGAGCACATGGACCCTGCATAGTGTGACAGGAAGCCACGGGTCCCCTCTGCTTGTTGACCGTTCGCTTTGGTGGCCGGGTGTCCCCCCAGGGGGGCAGGGGAGGGAGCAGGAAGGCAGAGCGGTGGCGGCTGCATGCACCCAGGTGGGGCAGGGGGGTGCCCAGGGACCAGCGGGCTCCGGGTTCGGGGTCTGCCCAGCCCACGTGGTCGAGCCACTGAAACCTAAGCCAAGTGAATGGTGGTTGTTTCGAGCTACTAGTTTTGGGGGCGCTTAGCAAGCAGCCCAAGCTAGCGGATACAGTCCCCCCCGGACTCCTTCAGTGGTCCATCCTGAAGAGCCGCCCAGCTGCCCGCGTTTCTGAGCTGAAGGCGGGATGTCGCTTTTTAGAAGGTTCCTGGGAGACGGCGGTGGAGACTGTGGCCTCTGCTGGCCGCCACACCCCTGCCCTCTCCCGCCGGGGCCCCCTCGCTCCCCGGCCCTCACACCCTCCCCTCCCTGCACTGTGCACGGGCGCCCTGTCTCCCGGGCGACGCTGTGCCCGGAATGGGCCGGGTGCTGGGAAAACCTGCAGTGAGGGGAGGCGGGGGAGGGCTTCAGCCGACCGCCTGCCCAGTGGGGGCCTTGGAAGCATCTGACTCGCTGAAGCCAGTGCCGAAGCCCAAGTTCTCCCAGGACCCTTCCGACCGCCCCCCTCGCTCACTGCGCGATGCCCCCCGGGCCGTCAGCCCCCAGCCGCCCAGCGCGGGCAGGAGGGAGACCCCCTTGGCAGGCGGGCAAACAGGCTTGGAAATGGCAGAGCTGGCACATCCAGGATTAGGTGCCTATCATTCCCCTGAACTATATCAAACATTAGTTGTTGCCCCCAAACTTGACACGCATAACGTGCTAAGAACACTGCCTCTCGGCCGCCTGTGCTCAGCGAGCTTCAGCAAGGCTGCTGGACTCCGGCGGCTCCCGTTTCTCTAGACGAGGAAACCGGGGCTCAGCACACGCACCAACTGTCGCCCTGCACCCGCTCATGACCAGCAGCGCTGCCCACCCCCAGGCACCGTAGCCACGGGCTCGTCCCCCAGGGGCTGCTCACCCCGCAAACACGCGTGTGGCTCTGTCCTTCAGAGCACGCTCGGCGAGGCCTGTTGCAGAACAGAACGCAAAGCGGGGCTTTTCCATGTGGTTCCCACTCAGGGGGTGTTATGAAGATGCAGTCACCTCCCAGGGCCCAGCGTGACTAGCGCAAAGGGCAGGGGAGCGAGCCGTGCTTTGCGCACCACAGGGAAGCGGGGGAGGCTGTGAGGGGGGCGAGGAATGTTCCGGGTCCCACTTCGGTCTCAGCCCCTCCGGGAACCACGAGGAGCAGGACCGGGCAGGGGGGCTGTCAGATACCTGCTCCCCATCACGCTCGGCTCTGCCAGTCGGCCTCCCCACGACTTACTCAAATCCACAAGTGTGCAGACCCTCCCTATCGGTGGCACACGGGACCCCTTGGTCCAACCCCCACTGGACTCCCCAGCAGAGTCACCCGCCCACCTCACACAGCAGCCCCTCCAGACTTCTCAGGATTCCTCCCACACAGGCGGACCATGCCTCCGGGTTTCTGCACATGTTTTCTCTGTCCACAATGCCTTTCCCCCGCCTGCCTGCCTGGAAAACTCCTATTCATCCTTCAAAGCCCAGTTCAGACACCACCTCCTCTGAATGCGCACTTACCCTCTCCTCTGGGTTCCTCAACCCTGGATGCGGGTCCCCCCCGTTGGTCTCTTCCTCTCTGACAAGGCTGGAGTGTCCTGCATGGCCTGTCCCAAGACCTGGCCACGTGCCCGCACAAAGAGCCGGCTCCGGGAATGTTCACAGAATTCCATGATCTGAAAACGTGCCTTAGGAGCTTGTGTTCAGTCTCGGGGCCCCAGTCAGGGGGTCAGCTGACCAGAGACACAGAGACAACCCCGTCTCTGGATGTCTTCATGCTGTTTGTGGTCAGGAGAACAAGGGACCCCTCGCAGGTTCACAGGCTGACGCCCAGAGCTCGGGCGCATGTTACGTGATGGGCAAAGGGACTGGGCTGATGTCGTTAGGAGGAGGACGTCTTCTCCGAGTAGCTGAATGAGCCCAATCCAATCACACGGGTCCTTAGAAGGGAAGAGCGTCCCCAGCTCCCCTTTTGCTGGAGGGTGTGGCACCAGGAAAGGAGGCAGGGCCCCGGTCCCCGGCTCCACACGGCCCTTCCGCGACTCCGCTCCCCTGCACCACCGATCGCAGCTCCGGAGACCAACCCACCCCACCCCCTGCCACGCAGCACGCAGGACAGCAAGTCCACGCTCGAGAGCAAGCGCGTCCCCAGCGCGTCCCCGATGCGGGAGCCGCACACGCACAAGGCCACTCGCCCCAGCTCTCTTCACGCCTTCACACGGGTGCAAATGGACAGCGATGCCGATGCCCGAGAGCGGGGATCCGGAGAAGTCGGCGCGGCTCCTGCGCGGGGCATCGCAGACGGCCACGCCGAACAGCGGTTTTGAAGACGCGTAGGAGCGCCAGGACATGCTGAACACACGACGGAACCGGCACTGGAAACTGAGAAGACCTGCATGGCTTTGCGTCTTGACGGGTCTGGTGAGAAGACCACGTTCAGACACTAAGGGCTGAAGTCTCGGAAGGTGAGTGAACACGGGGGGCTTGTTCTCACGCCCCATTTAGCTTAGAGCATCCAGAATGTCTGTGATGACGGTGTGTTACAACTTTTAAAAATTCGGTATTTTGATTTTAGGGAGGATTTTCTAGAATGGAATTCAGTGACAGCCTTATCAAGAAGGCTGTAGAAGGGTGTGACACAGTGTCCTGCCTGGGGGCAGCAGGGGGCCGTGACCTCTGATTCGTGATAGGTGCTTCGTGGGTTTGCACGTGCCCAGTACAGCCCTGGCTCACATCTGCAGGGTGCCGACAGAAGCCCCCATCTCAGACGCAAGGTGGACAGCGGCTGTGAGAGGGGGTCTGGGAGAGCCCAGAGGAGGCGCCCAGCCCAGCCAGAGTTTGATGGACACACAGGGAGGGCTCCTGGGGGGAAGGGACATCGAGCTCAGTGTGGACAGGGGACCAGGGGGCGGGGACATTGAGTTCAGCAGGGACAGGGGACCAGGGGGAGGGGACATGGGTGATGGATGGATGGATGGATGGATGATGGATGGATGAATGATGGATGGATGATGGATGGATGATGAATTGATGATGAATGGATGGAAAAATGGATGGATGATGGATGGATGGATTGATGGATGGATGGATAATGGATGGATTGATGGATGGATGATGGATGGATGGATGATGGATGGATGATGAATTGATGATGAATGGATGGAAAAATGGATGGATGATGGATGGATGAATAGATGGATGGATGGATGGATGGATGGATGGATGGATGATGGCTGGATGATGGATGGATGGATGATGAATGGATGGATGGATAATGGATGGATGATGGATGAATGGATGGATGGATAATGGATGGATGATGGATGGATGGATGATGAATGGATGGGTGGATGATGAATGGATGGATGGATAATGGATGGATGATGGATGGATGATGGATGGACTGATGGATGGATGATGGATGGATGATGGATGGATGGATGGATGCAAGAGACTGAGGGAAGAGGGAAGGAGAAGGGGAGAGAGGAGAAGGGAAGATCAGAGTACAGGCAGAAATGACACTCAGCACTAGTGACAGGAAGGAGTCCTCAGAGCATGGGGCGTGGAAGGCAGGGCCTGAGGAAGGGCAGGTCTTGGAGTTAAAACAGAGGGGAAGGGCTTAGGGGCTGAAGACGGGGGGGATTTCCTCAGACCGCCTGTGACCCTCCCAGATTTTGCTCCCGAGCATTTTACAGGCACCTCAAAGCCTCAGATCCTGATCTCATCAAACTGTTGATTCAAGCTGAATTATTTATTGAATAGACTCAAACCCTGAAAGCTTTTAAGTCACGGCCTCTCTCGATCCCTGTCGGCTCCGAGTCTTATTTAAATCAAACTCAGATCTCCATGGTAATGTTCAAGCACACAGGGGGAGGCGGGCCAGGGAGTGAGAACGTAGCTGATGAAAAGCCAGCTGGACATCTTAAGGTAACAGAAGAAGGAAGCAGACCGCTGACACCTACGAAGTGTGGGCGTTTGTCTTCCTAACAACCCACACGTCTGCGTCAGGTGCTGTGTACAGAGGAGGCCCGGGGAGGACACGGGGCAGGGGGGTTATGAAGCCAGAACTGAACCAAGACCCATCGGTCTGGGGCACAGACCCACAGAGGACTTGACGAGCCTGCATCTCCTACTACAGCCCAAGACTCCAACAGCCCCCCTCTTTTGGGGCCACCCGAGGACAAAGAACACCTCTCTAATTCTCCCATCTGAAACCTGTGGCTCCGAGCACTAGCGTTGTCTGCCTGGAAGGACCCTGTTGACCCTGACATTCGGGGCCCCCTGAGAGACACGCTGTGACCCCCGGGGCTGCCTGCCAGTGTCTGAAACACTCGCACACACAGCTCAGGTCTGCGCACAGCAACCTCGGGACCCGGAGCTCAGTGGGCACCCCCACCTCCAACTGACGTCACCTCCACAGAGGAGCCGCCTGACGCTGCCTTGTGCTAGGGACAGCCCAGAGGTGTCTGCAGGGCTGCGGTCTGACAGCCCATCTTCCCAAGACTCCGCGATTGGGACGCTTGCTGCTAAAATCCTGTGTTAAAAGGAGAGAAGGAGATGCGGTGGAAGCACAGGCCCAGACCTGGTCTCCAACACAGAAGAGTGACAGCACAGTGCAGCATGCAGAACCAGGCGGGACCTGGCACCCGCAAGGCCGGCTCCACCAGATACACGAAATCCGTAAACGGCTTCCAATCCTAGGAAACGCTCAGCAGAGCAAAAGTCAAATTATACTTAAAATACCAAGATGTACAAGTAAAAGCAAATTAAAATCGGGGAGGCCAGGATGGCTCAGCAGGTTAAGCGCTCGCTTTGCAGCCCCAAGGACCAAGGATCGAATCCTGGCCCTGGCCAGTGGGGACCCACACGCTGAACTGGGGTGCGCTTCCCATGAGGGAGGCCCCCAGCCCAGTTCCCACCTTGCACGGCCCCCGCCCACCCGTGTGGAATGAAACCATGTTGAAAACTGATGACATGCAACTACGGAGACGGCTCTGGGCCCTCCCCCTTCTGTCTCTGTCAAAAACAATAAAATAAATATTTTCTTTAAAAAAGTAAATTCAATGCAACTTAATCCAATTAAACTCAGATTCAATTAGAACGAAGTGAAATAAAATAAGGTACAAATGAAAGATTACGGACTCAGATGTAGGACCTGTCTCAGCATGTTAGAGATGCTGCAAAGAAACCCAATTCTCTTCCACCTTTGCCAAACAAATATGACCACAGAACATGTATTTTCTGGAAACTCCTATGACTGACAGTGATACTTCTGATGTTCAGCAAATATTTACTCCCCACCCCCAGTACCCGCCTCCCCCATTGGTGCTGGGCTTGACCATGTGCTTTGCTTTGGCCAATGGGATTCTAGCAGATGTGATGTGAGCAGAAGCCGGAACCGGGCATGTGTGGTTGGGTTTGGTGCGTGAGCTCCTGTGTTTGCATGGGAAGCACATGCCTTGGTGGCCTCTGCCATTGTAGGCTTTGGTCGCAGAACAGATAACAGATGCAGCAGGCAGGCACCTGCCAACCTGCAGCCTGAAGTGGGGCTGCCCAGAAATGCCCCGTCCAGAGCAACCAAAGCACAGGCAGCCCAGAGCTGTGAGGCTTAGTGTTGGCACATGCGGCTGAGTTTCGGGGGAAGGGGTGGCTTGTTACGCAGCACTGTTGTCACAATAGCTGACTAACACCCTGTCCTACGGAAATATTGTTCTAAGAACTGCCCTTTGAGATACAAAAAATAATGGCATGAAAAAGAAAAGTTCTTAGGAAAAAATGTCCTTAGTGCTGGGAAAGAGTGAGCTGCACGTGGTAGGACACATTTCTTAACACGGAGGGTCGTGGGGAGGGCTTGGGCTTACTCACAACAGACAGGCAGGATTTTAGAACCAATTAAGCAGCCCAGCAGAAGAGGACGGGCTTGCGATGTGAACACACGGACACCAGAGGAGGCCTGAATGGTCAGTGAACAAAGCAACGCAAGTTCAGTCTCACCAGGAATTGGGAAAATGCGAAGTGAAAAAACACCGAACTGCACACCCTCCTCTCCACGTGAGTGCAGGCTTTTAAGGTCTGACGAGTCAAGACCTTGAGCAGGAATCTCTGCACAGACACCCTGACAACAGGGAGAGAAAAGGGGCGCGAGGGACCCGGGCCGCACGCCCGCTGCCGCCCTGACAGGCCGGGCGAAGCCCCGGGGGTAGCGATGCTCACGCTCACGCGGCAGCAGCAGGCTTAAGTCAGCCCGAGTGCGCGGCCCACGGACGGGCGCCCGGAGCCCAGCGGGGAGCATGAATCGGATTTCAGAACACAGCACGGTGCCGCTTACGTCAATTTTTACAACACGCTAAACTGTAGAACATATTGATTGTGGACAGACACATACATGTGTGCTTGGCATGTAAGCATACTTGGGGGTGACCCACAGCAACTTCAAGGCAGGCGTCGCTTCCATGTGGGCGGGTGCTGACGGTGTGTGGAGGTGGGGGGAGGGAAGAAAGCCTGCTATGAGTAACAGCGTATTTCTTTAAGGGATGGAGTTCCCAAACAGATACAAACTAACAACCATTCCAGCTACGACACAGCCAGGCGCACAGCCGCGGTCACAGCCGCCGTCACAGCCGAAGCCCTCAATGCCAGTGGCTGGGACCATATTATTCCTGCTCACCATCCACTTGCCCAAACTAATCATATGACCCCAAAATAACCTCAAGGGGGGAGGTGGTCTGGGGAAGGGAGGAAATGCTTAGATTATTTGTTGGACACTGGAGTCTTTGACACATGAGCACCAGGTTATCTGTTATACAACATTCTGCACTTGCTGTATATGTTACAAACTTCATGAGTAGAGTGAAGACAGAGGAAGAGAATCCCCACCCCTATCCCACCCCAACAATCCATCCATCCACCCATCATCCATCCATCATCCATCCATCATCCATCCACCCATCATCCACCCATCATCCATCCATCATCCATCCACCCATCATCCATCCATCATCCATCCATCATCCATCCACCCATCATCCATCCATCATCCATCCATCATCCATCCATCCATCCACCATTCATCCACCTACTCATATCTATCCATCCATCCATCCATCATCCATCTATCTACTCGTCATCTATCCATCCATCCACCCATCATCCATCCATCATCCACCATCCATCCATCTACTCATATCTATCCATCCATCCATCCATCCATCATCCATCCATCATCCACCATACACCCATCATTCATCCATCCACCCATCATCCATCCATCTATCCATCATCCATCCATCTATCCACTCATCCATCCATCCATCTACTCATCATCCATCCATCCATCCACCCATCATCTATCCATCCATCCATCCATCCTCATCCATCCAGCCATCCATCCAGCCATCCATCATCCACCATCCATCAACCGTCCATCCATCATCCACCATCCACCATCCATCATCCACTGTCCATCCTCACTTGGACAAGGGGAGAGACTTGGATGGAGCTGGGGCAGCAGGGGCGGTGGGGGGTGAGCTGAGAGGATTGGTGGGAGGCCACTGAGGGTGAAGAGGTGGGAAGGGAGCATGGCTGAGAGAATGAAGAGGCGGTGCCGGTACAACCGCCCGTTAGGAAATCAGATCCAGGTGCTATCGCCAGGGTCTGAAATGTGCTGTGTGCTGAACTGAACGGTGAAGCCAAAAACATCTGCCTGTGTCATGACCCCCAGAGACTGTACGTGTGACCTTATTGGGGAAAGGGTTCTTTGCAGATGGAATTAAGCTGGGGATCCCGAGACGAGGTCATCCTGGATTGCCCCAGTGGGCCCTAAATCCCACGGTGTGTCCTTATAAGGGACACACAGAAGAAAAGGGAGAGGAGCAGGCCGTGGGAAGACGAGGCAGAGACCAGAGCCATGCAGCCCTGAGGCAGCAGGAAGGACCCATCCCAGACCTTCAGGGAGCTACGGCCCTGCCCACGCTGTCCTTTCGGGCTTGTGGCCTCTGGGACTGTGAGGGAACAAATTCCTATTATTTTTAAGCCCCCCGTGTGTAGTATTCGCCCTGGTGGCCCCAGGACACTTGTACACACTGGACTTGCAGACCGGGCCGCGGGGCGGCCTGACTGCTGACGCTCTTCTGTTACCTTTAGCCCCAGGAGGCTCCAGAGGGGAGGGGTGGGGAGGGGCGTGCTGACAACCCTCACGCCCTCCCCACCCAGACTCAAAGGGGCCCTGAGGCTGAGCAGAGAATACCACCCCCAGCCCAGAAGAAAGGGGCAGACCACCGGATTGCTGCAGCCAGCTGGCAGGGCAGACGCTGCTGCCGTGGGGACAATGAAAAATGCACTCGGCGGAGGTTTCAGAGAGCCTCCCCCAGAAGGGGATTAGCCGCTCAACACGGGGGGCTGCTCGCCCTCCCGATAGCAAAGGGAGGCAGCGTCCCACGACCCCGCAGCCCGTTTGGGCCGGCACAGAGAAGCGGGCGGGCCGGGCCGGCAGGAGGCCGGGCGCTGCCCAGGGCACGGCGAGCGGGCCTGCTGAGAAGCAACTCGGCCTGCACCGTGCACACTCGCGATCCGCACACACGCGGCTACCATTCATCCCACGGTGCAACGTGGACAGAAGAGCGACGTGCCTCCGCCTTTTGTGGCGGCGTCGCGGCCACGCACGAGAACGGACCCGCTCGGGGGCCGCGAGGAAAGACGGTGCAGATGCAAACACGCGTGTGACAGGAGGAAGCACGCGGGACTCTGTGCTGTGTCTAACGGCACAGACGCGGCGGCATGAAAAAGGCAAGACAGACAGCGTCGTGTCCCACGGGTGGCGACGTGGTGAACGCGCTGGAAATGGCTGGCGTGTCGGCATCTATGTTTCATGAAGGAGAGGAAGCGTCCGAGTAGAGAGCCGGGGACGCGGAAGGCACGTGGGCAAGTCAAGGCTGTGGACTTGCGATGGAGAAAAACTAAATTTAGACGGCGCCCTGCGGTAGGGACGGCTCATCTGTGTTCCCACTCAGTCCTCACGCGGGGATGTGCCGTCCGCATTTCTCGGGTATGGAGGCAGAGGCTCTCGGGACGGAGGAGCAGCGCTGACCCCTGGGCTTCCCCACCGGCCCCTGAAGAATTCTGCAGCCAGTAGAGGAGGAAGCTGGGCCCCGGGCCCCGGGGCTGGCTGAGCTCAGTCCCAGCCCCACCCCGGCCTCACGAGGGCCCACAGCGAGTCTTAACTTTGTCCGTAGAAGCACCGAAGACACCAGGGCGGAACAGTGGCTATTATACTTGGACAGCAGTTAGGACACCCCCATCTCCTGTCTCAGCCACACTGCGAGGCTGCAGGGAGCATAGGGAAGCCGGCTGGCTGGCCGGGTCCATGCAGACCCCCCAACACTAGCCGACACGCAGGACTGGGGGCCCATGAGAAAGCCGAGGAGTCCTGCTTGGGGGGAGGCAAGTCTCAAGTGCGTCTGGCCACACGGGAGCCAAGGGGACCCATCTGGGACGTTCCACCTTGCAAGAGGGGGCCCCTCCACCGCTGGGCCGTCCCCAGGAGCCTCCCCCTGAAACCTGTCCTGAACTCAAACCCCCGAGGGCAGCAAGGACGTGTGCCTGGAAGGGCCCCCTCCCCATTTCCTCTTGCCCCCAAACAAAGGACTGAGTGCCCGGCCCAGCACCCAGGGGCATCTGAGAGGCCCCGCGGCCTCTCCTTGGTGGGCGAGGGAATTCCAGGCACAAGATGAAAATCTGCAAAGACACACAGGAGTGGGGGTGGGGGTGGCAGGAAATCGCCTGTCCTTTCGCAGGACCACGGCCATCTCGCCTCCTCCCTCTGAGGCTGGGAAGGGCACGAGGAGCAGGCCGGTGAGCCTCAGCCTGCACCGGGGTGCAGGGCTGAGAGAGCAGGGCACCCCGAGTGACTCTGCCCCCAACCTTGGCCTCGTGCGCCCCCACACAGGTGCCAAGCCGGAGGGCCCCGAGCCCACACCATTCCTCACAGAAAGGACCCGGCTCCCGGCGCCATGTCAACAGCTTCCCAAAGCACCAGGGAGACGATTCACCAAGAAGCAACAGAAGGAGCCCTGCAGCCCTTCGGCTAAACGCGGAGCCCAAAGCCGCGAACAAACCCACTCAAGGCGTCTGCACACCAGTCGGGGCCCCTGAGCAACCGCACTGGGCCTTGTTGACGGATCTCAAATAGGAAAATGAATTAATTATGAGTTGAGAAAAAAGGCACGTCTTGGAAACCCAAACGGCTCAGTGAGAATGTGGGAGTGGAGCGCAGCCCGGGGAAGAAACAGAATCCTTGGGCCTGAGCGGAGCTTTGAAACCGCAGCCCCCATCCCGAGACGCCGGGGACCCCCGCCCCCACTCCCGGGGCTGGGGGAGCAGATGTAAATACCGGAGACGATAATCACCAAGATGATTTCTGAAAACCTCCCTCTCTCCCCCGTCCTCATTCCAAACATCAAAGGGCCGCCGGACCTTCTGGGACCGAACTCGCATTTCACAAATAAAGCGTCTCCCCCCGCGTCGCGGGCTATTTATTTACCGGGCTCTTCGGCTGAGCCAGGAAGAAAGCCAGCCGGCTTTCAGCTTCTCCGCGGGTCTCCCAGGGCAGAAGAGGCCGGCCCCCCACTCCACAGGCCTCCAGCCGGCCACGCGGATCTCAGCCCTCGGCCTCGGGAGACGTGCAGAAGAAAGGCCCACTTCGGGCTTACTTACCGCCACAGAGAACTTTCCAGAACCTTCCCCATGTCTGCATGGTAGTACTTCGTCAGGATCAAGATCACCTGTGGGGACCAGAGACAAAGGCAGGAATCAGTGGGCTCTGAGGTTCTCATGATGCCTCCCACCCTCAGGGCAGGGGTCTCGGGGTGTCAGCTGCCCAGACCTTTCTCAGTCGGCATTCGGGGGACCCCACGGCCACCATGCACCCGGCACTCACACACGGGCCTCGTGTTGCCCTGAAAACGCGCATCTGCTTCCCGGAAGGACCCTGGAACGTGTCCGTCTTGAGGTCCACCCAGCAGATGCCGCTGGGCGGGAATAGAGCAGGCCCGGCCCTGGCTCCTGCCAAGGTCACAGGGCCAGCGGAGGCCTGGTGAGCACCGCATGCCACCGGCCAGGCTTCCGCAGCGGGGGGCTCTGTCCCGCTAGCGCCCCGGGGGACAAGCTGAAGCCAGCCAGAAGCCGCTGGGCCGCACAGGAGACCAGAGCAGGCCCGAAGCACCCGCTGCGGTGCGTTGCACAGAGCGGTGGCTGGTGGCAGAGCCGAGGGCAGTGGGCTGGGAGGGCGCGAGGGGGCAGCCGGGACGGGGGTGGAGGGTAGGGGGCCGGGTTGAGGGGAGGGTCTATATGTCATCGGGGGCACCCGCACTACTCAGCTTTTGCATAAATGAAAACTAGAAGTGTGTGCGAACATCCCCAAATTCTCCAGAACAGATGGGCGCGCTCCCACGGGGAGGGAATGAGGACTCGCCGTCCGGCTGTGGGAGGGAGACCCCTCCCCAATCGCTCCACCAGTCTCTGCATTGTCATGTGCGTCCACTCTCATTCCGCTCACGGCCAGTCCCCACCCGCCGCCCCTGACACTCCCGTTGCCATGGGGACCCCAGGAGGCAAAGTGGGAACACCCCCGGCTTCCCAGCACAGACCTGAGCCTGTGTAATTTGGGGTCACCGGGCTGGTCAAGGCCGGGCGTGGCTCCCTCCCAGGGGCCCCGCGACCGCGCTCGCGGCATGGCTGCTGCCCACGTGGCCCCGGCCCACCTTCCTTCCCCCGGTGATTAAAGCTCCAGAGATGTGAGGAGCGCCGTCAAGCAAGACAGGCCGGGCGCGCTTCAGAGGCAGCGATGATTAAAAACCATCGCGCCGCGGCCGCCGCGCTCGCTCAGGAACAAAGCGGCTCTCGCTCCCGGCAGGAGTTCCCCCAGCCAGCCCCGCGGGAAGCGCAAGCCTCTGAACGTGGAGGAAGGCCGGCAGGAGGGCAGGGCCGGGAGGGCCGGCGACGAGCGTCTTTTAACCTCTTGATTTCTATTTTATAGTCTCGCTGTTCCCAGAAGGGACTTCAAGGAGCCAGCATGTGACAGCTGGAAAGGACCCCGCGGTCCATCAAGCGGGAAACCCGCTCGCATGCCTCGGGGGGGTGAGGAGCTCATCCCCTAACTGGGCTCTGGCCGCCGGGGGGACGCCTAGCGGGACCTGTTTCCCTGCCGCCGGCTTCTGGGGGGGAGAGCCTCCACTCGGACGCATGGCCCTTTCGAGCTGCAGCCGTTCCAGCCTTTGCACAAGCTGTTCCTCATTGCGGGACCCTCCTCCCCACCTCCCACGCCTGACGCCTTGGCTAATTCCTACGCAGCTCTCAGATCTCAGTCTAACGACACCTCTCCCGGGAAGTCCCTGAGACCCGTCCCCTGCGGCTCAGTGCCCCCTCGTGCCACCCCCACCCCCAGGACCATTTCCACCACCGGACCGCGCGTCCTTCGCAGGAGGGGCCTGCTCACTTGTCCTCCCTCCCCCACGTCTCTGCGATGCTGCCTTCCAGGCGTGGGACGTGCAGATGCCCCTGGCCACCCAGATGTGGAGACCCCCGGGCCTAGCCCAGCAGCCCCCACCCCGAAAGGCTGGCCAGTGACCCCAGCGAGAGGAGCCAACCTCTGGGGCCTCCCCCAAGCCCCCCGCCTGTCTCTGAGGCTGCTGGGATCGGCTTCCGGGGCTCATCCACACTGACGGGTGGGCCCCCCGGGGAGCCAGTCCGCATCTGGGGGCCGCCAGGGGCGGGCGGTACAGCCCCCTCCCCCACCGACTGCCAGGAGCTCGCTGTGACCAGCCAGGTCCCCGCTGGGCCTCCTATGGGGCTCAGCCTTCCTGTCTTGGGGTTTCCGTTTCAGGCTGCTCCTCAGAGCCCTCCTGCAGCCAACAGGCTGCATGAAGAATGACTGACGGGTACGGCCTGGGGGTCACCCTCCAGGCGCGTCCGCTGCAGCCGGGCGGGATGCCACCCTCACGTTCGCAGCAGCACGTGGCGGGGGCTGGGAATGCGTGAGTGAGTGAACAAATGAACGAACGCATGCGTGAATGCACGGGCACCACGCTCCAGTCGGGGGTGACACCGGGCTTCGCCCCCGTGTCCTGCTCTCCCCTCCGGCATGTTCCTCAGCCTCACGGGGTACCCGACCCCCCGAGGGGCTGACCCCATGCACTTCCAGAACCCTCAGCTCCTCCCATCTAGGCAGGTGACTCCGCTGGGTCCCCCAGGGCCTCGGAGGGAACCCACCCGCCCGCCTCTGGATCGTGGGCTTCTGGCTCCAGAACTGAGCCGACACATTTCTGTTGTTTAACCTCTTTTTGGGTCATTTGTGAGGCTGGGTCGGTCGTTTTCCAGATGAGAGCACTGAGGCTCAGCTTGGTAGAGGTGACACAGGTCACTCAGAGCTGCCCCGCATGGAAGAGGGGCTGGGGGCTCCGCGGGCTGCCTCCCGGAGCCGCTCGGGCAACTCTGGGGTCCCCCACCCCGGGCTGACGGTGACCACGCCGCCCCTCCATCAGCCAGGTGCCTCTTCCAGGCACCAAACCCCCCGCGTTAAATAAAAAGGGAGTTGAGAGCTAAGCTTCGAGAGGACTCCCATCCATCAAAATCAGTCGGCGGAAAATAAATGCAGGCACGTTACTGAGCTGTGGAAAATGGCGTTTTTCTATCCAATCTATTTAAGGGATAATGTATATTTTAACAGGTGGGTCTTGGTAGACTTTTCCACCCCAGCCGTCCCGTGAAAACGTTATTTACTCTCCATTTCTCATAACCTGACTGGATTTCAGCTCCACCTGGCGCTCCTTCTTCATGGTCACTTTCAGTAAAATTATGAACAAAATTACAGGATTCTTTTTTTTTTCTCTCGTTATTTCTGTTCGAGATGCTGCTCCCGGGTCCCAACCTGGAAGAGATGGAATTTTCTGGATCCATCTCTGGCAATGAAAGGCTGTCACAGCACCTCCGAACCTACAAAGCGCTGGGGGTCTCCCGGAAGGCGGCTGCTCCTGTTTTCTATTTTTTTTTAAGATTTTTAAAATTGTTTTTGACAGAGAGACAGAGACAGAGAGAGACAGAGAGAAGGGGGAGGGCCCGGAGCAGTCCCCATAGTTGTACGTCCTCAGTTTTCGACATGGTTTCGTTCCACACAGGTGGGCGGGAACTGAGCTGGGGGCCCCCCCGCATGGGAAGGTCACCCCAGCTCAGCATGTGGGTCCACACAGCCGGGGCCGGGATTCAGTCCTCGGTCCCCGGGGCTGCAAAGCGAGCGCTTAACCCGCTGAGCCCTCCCCATTTCCCCCTGGTCCTGTTTTCAGAACAGAAACCCCTCCCCAGGCTCCGGGGGAGAGCCATATGCTCGCTTCTAAGAACTCCTCTTAGGAGACAGGCTGCCACAGAGGAGCCCTGAACAAAGGGAGCGTGGGTGAAGGGGGAGGGCAGCCCCCGGGTGACGACCCTCAGCCTTTCCGAGTCCAGATGGGCCGGCCACCCCACAGATCCCAGCCCAGGGGAGCACGCCTCTCGGGGGCCCATCGGAGCTCCACGGAGACCGTTTATCTTCCCCAGAGAGCTGCTGTCTGGACTCCACCTGAGATGCACGGTGGCACGTCCTCCACAAAAATATTAACAGACTGCACGGCTGCACCGGTATAAAGAAGGGCCTATTCGTATCATCTAGCAAATCCTTTTCTTGACCTAAAAATCTATTTATCCTCTTCTGCCCTGAAAGGAAATTAAAATATTTCTGTGGGTCCCTAAATGTCTGTGGGCCCCAGCAGGTAGCCACAGACCCTGCAGCTGCACCCCATCCGGCCCCTTCTTCCCTCCCTGCATCCCCGATCGGCACCCCACCCCCGCACTTGAGACGCACCTGCAGCCTGCTCCCCCCGCAACCTGCACCCCCAAACCTGCCCACCCCTGCACCTGGTTCTCAAATGCAGACGGATCTCATAAGAGGCTCTCTTTTGCTGCCTGTCTCAGCCAAGGTCAATGAAAAATACCAGGAATTAATTTATGCCCGTGTAGATAATGGGGCAAGAAACGCAATGTGACCCTTCCTCTAACTGGGACCATCACAGAATGAGCCCAAGACTGGGTGGGACAGACCTGGGTTAATTCTCAGCTGCCAGTGACCGTCGGTGGGGACCGAGGCTGTAGGGAGTGGCAGAAACTGGTAGCAGCTCCGGATGCCCTCGGCAAGGGCTAGCGCACAGGTATTCTCTTAGCAGCGGGGAGGGAAGGCACCCCAACATCTGAGTGGACCCCTCCTTCGATCACCATTAGCCCGCAGAGAGGCGATAAAGGGTATTTCAACAGAGATATGAGTTTCATTCAAGGTTACTTTCATCAACCCAATTGGTTTCATTCCCAAATACATAAACATGACCCTGGCTTCTCTAAATATTTCAGGCTAGTCTAAGAAATTCTAGCTAAAAGCAGAGGTAAAAATACCTATGCCACCTCATGAAAGCTGGGGTCTATTGGTAGCTTGTTTGGAGAGAAGAAAATGGCAGAAGGGTTCAGTTCCTGGACACACAAACACTTGCTCTTCATTTTTGACCTATAACTTACAAGCTCTCCCCAGGGGCCGTCACTGTATCTTCCAGCCAAGGACGAGGATGGGAACAATTCTGCTGGGACCCAAGCATACGGCTAAATTGTACCTTAAGTGTATCCGCCACAGTGCTCCCTTCCCGGGCGTAGCTTGTTATGAAACAAAACTGTCAAATCCAGCTGCACATGTAAACCCCCCGAACCGATTCAGCTGAACCGCAAGCGTGGCGTTTCGCTGCTTGCTGCCACCGAGGGCTTTGTCCTGTGCTGGGTGAGGGCGCTTCCTGCCGCCAGCCCTTCAGGGCTAAAAACAGACTCGTCTCCGTCCGCTTGACAAAGACAGAAAGCTTAGATGAAGAGCCCTGTCTAAAATGAACAGTGATTGAAAGTTAATGATGGGGCAAATTTGGCAGAACTATTTCAACACGCACCGGGACGTGGGCTCGGTTCGTGGATGGGAGGCCGAAGTGATCAATGTCTGTCAAGATCCAGCTGCGACCACGCCGTGCGGCTTTGTGCACTGCTCCTTCCCACACGAAGCAGACCCTTGGCAGGAGGTCTGATCTGTTACTCTGTCACTGTCCCCGGTTCTGGGGCTGGGCCAATATATCTGCTTCTCAGTGTTCAAAGCTGTATCTCTATCACAGACAAAAATCAACTCCAAATGCATCCTAGACCCAAATGCATCCTAGACCCAAATGCATCCTAGACCCAAATGTATCTTAGATCTGTCTTAGATCCAATTCAAAATAGATCCTAAACCTCAAACTCTAAAACATTTAAAATGGGAAAGAAATCTTTGTGACTTAGGATTGGTAAAACAACAAAATATATATATGAATAAATTCAACTCCATCGGTATTGAAAACTCATGCTTGAATGGCAATGGAAAAAGACAAGCCACCAGCTAAGAAAAAATGTTTGGAAAATCCACATGCAACAAAGATCTGGACTGCAGATCCTACACTGGCACTAACAATTCTATACGACAAAAACTACAACAAAAATGGCCAGAAATTCGGACACTCACGTTACCAGAGAACAGACACGGATGGCGAATAAGCACGTGGAAAGATGCTGACTCGCATTCGTCATGAGAAACGCACACGAAGTCCCCAGGGCCCACCACACGCCGGTGAGAATGGCTAACGTGTCGAGGGCGGCGATGCCAGGTGCTGACATGGAGCAGCTGGGAGCCCCCCAGCTCAGCGGAGGGAACGCAAACGGGGGCAGCTGCCGTGGAAACAATCGCTTAGAGAGCTGAACGTGCACTTACACCCGTGGACGTGAACATGTGCGCAGGGTGTTCGTCTTCCGGGGGGCCTGACAGACCCTGTCACCACCGGGCAGGGCGGAGAGACTGCACTGAGGCAGGACAAGCCAGGCGGGCACTGGGGGCTCAGACAATCCTCAGGGTGGGCCCTGGAGGCCAGGGCAGGGCTTCTCAAATGGGCGAGGGGGGCATTTGACAAGGCCCGGGGCTTCTCGTGATTGCCACGACTGGGGAGAGGCCAAAGGTGCTGCCGAACATGCTACAATGCTCAGGATGGCCCCCGCAAAGCAGCGACAACAGCAGTCAGTAGCGGCCGAGGCTGAGAAAGTTCTAGCCAGGATGCAGGACGACTTGGGAGAAAAATGGGTGATACGTCCCATCAGCAGCTGTCAGGCGACAGGGGAGGCCCCAGAACGCTGGAATGATCGTCCGGAGGGCGGGCCCTCGTAGCACAGGCCCCCCGCTAGGTGAGGGTTCTCAGAGCCCAGCTGCATCCGGGCACCTGCTGGCGTGGTTGTGAGAGGCTGCGTGCGGCTCCCCTGAATTTATTTGGAGACTCTTAGCATGCGTGTGCCATCTCATGAGGGGCGATTTACACGAACAACGGGCAGCGTGACAACACACCTGCCCACACCGTGCTGAGTGGCAGCAGTTTTTGACCCAAAAAGACGGCATGACTCCGTGCCCCAGCTCCCTAGTCACCCGATCTCGCCCAAGGCGGTTTTTTTTTTTGTTTCCCGAGATGGAAGAGTCCTCAGAGAGAAGCGTTTGGCGGAGGTGGAAAAGGTGAGACAATAAAAAGGCAGAATGAAAGGCTTCCACAGCGACACGTCCAGAAACGGTCTGAGCCGTGGACAGGGCGTCTCGATACGTGGATTGCGTCAACCAGAGGGTCCTTTGAGGGTGGACGGAAGTGCAAATGTGAAAGAACAAATACACAGTTTTTCATAAATGAATTCAGTGTTTTGGGGGTCCCCCATCCGTCATACAGCTCTTCTGTGGGTACCCCCGGGCGGGGCCCCGCCGGCACCTTCTCGGGTCCTGCAGAGTTGGCCTGATTTTATAGACGAGGAGATGGAGGCTCAGACGCTGTCACCGCTTTCCTAGGGACACGCAGCGACCACGTGGCAGGGCCAGGAGCCGCAGGGGGCTGAGGGCACCCGCCCACGTCCCGTGTCCCCGGGCCTGAGTGGCGGTGATGCCCCGAGCAGCTCAGGTCACCTACAGGCCGGCACAGCTACGGTCCGCGGGCGCAGGGTGCGCAGGCCCCTGCCGGCGGGTGGGCCCGGCTGGGCACAGGGCACCGCTGGGCACAGGGCACCGCCGGGCCCGGGGGAGGAGGAAGTACCCACGCTCCCCGCCGTCACCTACTTCCCATCGGATAATAAATGAACAGGACCCCGAGATCTGGAGGCAGAACAAGGCGGAGTGCGAGACCCGAGTAGGAAATAATGAGTGTAGGATCCCTCTGAAGAGCCGTCCAATCGGGAAGCCCACGTCTCCATGGAAACCAAGGCAGGGGCGCCAGGCGCCCAAAGAGGACAGAGCGGAGCCACGTCCCATGGGCTGAAGGCTGTGAGTGGCTGGCCCGCCACGTGGCACAGGCAGCCCGGCCAGGACGGGGCCCCCGGTGGCCTCAGCCCCTGGTCGGCACCCACCCACCCGGGTGGGGACAGGCGCAGTGGGGGAGGGGCTCTGCAGCCTCGGCATCTGCAGTGGGCACGACCCCCCGGCGCTGAGGACTGGGGGCCACGGGAAGTCAGCCAGTCAGAGGCAGCCGGGGCATCTGTCACCGGCTTTCCCTCCAGAGCTGGGATTTGGGGTCAGGTCTGGGGTCCTCACCAAAGGCTTCATTAGACTTGTGCTTTTCAAGGGGTTGCTCCCCACCCCACCACCAAATTTACTTAAAAATAAAGTGTGTGGACTCAGTGCACTGAGCCATTTCCTAGTGAGCGTCACAGCGGAGCCCTGAGCAGGTGCGGCACCGGCGGGCGCCTGTCAGCGGCTCGTGGGTGTTCCGCCTGTCCCCCAACCCCTGAGTGAGAGGGCCCGTCAGGGTGCAGGCTGAGGATGCGCCCGGCAACCACCATGTCTGCTGTCCACAGCCCCTGCCGGCCGGCTCCACAGATCGTCCCAACAGCCCTGCAGCATAGAGAAGGGCGTCCCCTGTTACAGATGAGGTGCTCGGGGCCCAGAGAGGTTAAGGAACCAGTCCAAGGTCACACAGTTAGCAAGCGGCAGGGCAGAAACTCAAGCCTGGCTACGGGATGGAGCCCAGGGCCCGGCTTCACAGCCGAGGGTGTGAATGTGCCAGTTCTCCATTCTGGCCACGGTGCGCTGGCCACACTGCAGACGGTCACCACCCCTCTTCAAGGGTGACCTCGTCCGTCTCTATAAGATTCTTTCTGTGACCTGAAGTCCCTCCCTGCAAACAGGCCGGGCTCTGCCCTTGACCTGCCCATGGACTTGAGCCAGTGCCTCCCCTGGCCGCCCCGTGAGCTGGGCCACGGTTTCCTCGACAACGAGAAGGGGTTTGAGGGCTCGCTCAGGGGCTGCCCAGCCGTGGCATCTCCACACAGGTGCCCACCCCGTGCCTGCGCGCACGAGCGAGAAATGCTCTCCCCCCACCAGACAGCCAAGGGCGCCCTTCTCTCCTGAGGAGTCCTAGTGAAGTTCCACGTGTCGTTCATTATCATTAATGCAGACGCCCCAAA
>PVKE010010468.1:0-42438 GCA_004027555.1 Craseonycteris thonglongyai | reverse complement strand
ACCTGTATTAGTGGGAATGGTGAAATTGTTTCCTGGATGCCAAAATAGCAGACATTTCTGGCTTTAGATTTGATGTCCCTAACATCAACAGTGACCTGAGATTATCATCAGACAAGTTTGTTCTCAAATTGTTCTTTACGTATTTCATTCTTGAAAATGTTTGTTCACACAAGTATGTTGTTCCAAAGATTGAAAGGTATCTTGATGCAAAAGTTTTGACATTTGGAAAGTTTCCCTTGGGCAAAAACTGGTAAAAACCCATCAGTCCTTCTTTGAACTTGTCCCTAAGGAGGTCATTTGCTTGCAACTCAATGACCTCCAGCTGCAGTTCATCTGGGCAACTGGCCACATCTGCTTCAAATGGGTTTTGAAACAGTCTCACTTCTGCCTTTGAATCCAAGTCAGAAAACCGCTCCTGAAACTGCAGCTGGAAGTCTTTGATGATCTCTCTTGCAAATAACGTGGGGACTCAGCTGTTGCTTCAGCCATTAAGACCTTGCACTGCTGAAAGTGCGTCAAGTTGTTGGCCTGTACTTCTTCCAAAAACAAGACAAGTTTAGATCTGAAGGCCTTTAGGTGGGTGTATAGATCAGAAACTAGATTTTTCTCTTTTTGTAGTTTCAGGTTCAGAAAATTTAAATGACTAGTTATGTCTGCAGCAAAGGCCAATTTCCATACCCACTCTTTATCCGACAGTAATGGCTGTGGCTTGCCTTTACTTTCCAGGAAGTCACCTATTTCCTTTCTTAATTCAAATACTCTGCTCAGAACTTTCTCACAACTTAGCCATCTTACTGCTGTGTAATATGGTAAATCTTGTGATTCTGTGTCTGTATCTTTCAACATGCCTCTGAACTGTCTATGGTTGAGTCCATGTGACCTTATTAAATTCACCATCTTCACCACAGGATTCAGTACACTGCTAATGTCCACATATTTAGCACACAAAGCTTGTTGGTGAATAACACAGTGCAGGAACATTGGTTGTGGAATGTTTTTCTCATTACACATCTGCTTCACTTGTCCAACCAAGCCTTTTTTTATGCCACTCATGTTCTTTCCTCCACCAACAGTCAGGCAACTGAGGTTAGTCCAGTCCAAGTTATAATCAGCAAATGTTTTTTTCAATTCATTGAATATATCCTTTCTGGTAACAGTGCCATACATGCCATGTAGGGAAGCCAGCTCTTGTGTTATGTTCATGTCTTCATCCACACCTCTAATGAACACAAGCAGTTGAGAGGTGGAAGAGCTGTCCAGCGATTCATCCATTGCAATTGAAAAATGGTGAAACTTGCTTGCATTTTTTGCTATTTGAGTCACAATGTTTTCACCCATGTCTGCAACACGTGGGCAATGGTATTTGCACCCAAAGCTGCATTTTTAAATTGTTTCAACTTTTCTGGGCAAAGTTCCTCAGCTACCTCCAACAAACATTCCTTCACTACTTCACCATCTGTAAATGGTTTGCCACTTTTAGCCAGAATATAGGCAACTTTATAACTGGCCTTAGTTAGGGATTCATTTTCATTTGAGGATTTACTGAACAATGTCCTCTGAGATGTGAGTTGATTTTGTAATTTAGAAAATTTTTCGACACGGAATTTACCCTCCAACTGTGCATATTTCTCCTGATGTTTGCTTCGATGATGACGGCGCAGGTTGCATTCTTTCATCACAGCCACAGTTTCGTTGCAAATCACACACAATGCTTTCTCACCGGATTTGATTAAGAAGTATTTCAAACTCCATTCTTCTTGAAATTGCTGACACTCATCGTCTATTTTTCTTTTCCTCTTCTCGGCTATCGTTGGGCACTAAAATAAAGTGACTTCAACATGAATAAATAGTGAAACTGAAAGTATCTTGCACACAATATAGCTCAAAAAACCTGATTATGTGAACTAATTTCATCGCAATTATAGCTGCAAATGACCTGAAACAATTTTTAAAAATTCTTATGATTTCTTAAGTTAAACTTACCTGAATATAGTCTGCAAATATATCCACTTATGGTAGAGAGATTGTTGCTTTTAATGTTTCCTCTTCAGAATATTCGGAAAATTCTTGTTAAACTAACGGCATTCCCAATACTTTATACACACTGGTAAGTAATTATGCGAAGGAAATTATCACTAAATAAAATAGAGTGTAACATGTTTCGCAATTAGACGCTAACTGATACCAACACCTCCTCATCGCAGCAGTCAACCTCAACTGGCAAACTGTGATCAAAATAATCAAGTCTTGAACAAGCAGCAAACCATTTAAAAACTCTGCCACTAGATGGCGTTATATCATCTCATTGACTGTGAACAGAAGTAGAAAAAGTAAGCGACTGATCTTGGCAGGATACACATAAATTTCCGTAATTTTTTTCCGTAGATAAAAAGGTTTCCACGGGCCAGATGAGAGAGCCTCGCAGGCTGCATCTGTTCCGTAGTTTGGAGACCCCTGATGTACAACTATGAGACTGCTCTGGGTCCTCCCCCTTCTCTCTGTCTCTCTCTCTGTCAAAAATAAATAAAGAGTTGGGGAAGCCGGGATGGCTCAGTGGGTTGAGCGCTCACTTTGCAGCCCCGAGGACCAGGGATCGTGTCCCGGCCCCGGCCCCGGCCCGTGTGGACCCATGTGCTGAACTGGGGAGTGCCTCCAGTTCAGTTCTCACCGGGGCAAGACCCCAGCCCAGTTCCTGCCCTGTGCAGCCTCACTCCCACCTGTGGAATGAAACCAAGTGGAAAAACAAATGATGTGCAGCTTTGGAAACTGTTCTGGGCCCTCCCCCTTCTCTCTGTCTCTGTCTGTGTGTCTCTCTCTCTGTCAAAAACAATAAAAATAAATCTTTAAAAATAATAATAATAAATAAATAAATAAATAAATAAATCTTAAGAATAATTGTTTTTTTAAATGAAGATTAAGACTGAATTGACCTTCAGTATCAAAGAGACCATTCTGTGCTTCCCCGGTTTCATTAGCCTCCTCATAGATGTCTTACCGTCATTTATATGAGAAATCATCTCATCTCATTTTAATTTAACTTTAATTTATTGAATGTCGACTGTGTGCCTGGAATTATGCAGGATTCTGGAAATACAAAGATGAACAAAAGAGCTTCAGCCTGCCTTAATGGGGTTTACAGTCTACTGGAGGTGCCAGTCTGTTAAACATATACATACTAGAGTGGTTTCTCAAGGTACCATCTGGGGCCTTCCGGAAAGGGAGGAAGAAGCCCTGAGACACTTTCAGGGCTGTGTGTGAAGCCCAAACTATATTCCTATATTTATAATAATATAGCCTATTCACATTATTTGCATTAGTTATGTCCTATAAAGAGGCTGTGAACGCTGAATTAGCAAATAAAATACTAGATTAGTGCTCCTAAGGGAAATTTAGGGTTATACTCCTGCAAATCTCTGATCACCTTTCTGTCAATATAAAGCCTTGTTTTACGTGTGTTTCTGTTTAAAGACACCTTAACACAAGAGAATGGGAAGCTGGTAGGCCACCTCCTATTCACCTGCTTATCTTTCCTGAGAGGATATCCTGACATGATTTCTTATGGCCTTCCAGGTTCTGGTGAGGTAAGAGGTTTTCTGCCCCAGTCCCCTCAAAAGAGAGCTGCAGAGTATTAAAACCCTAACTGCAGTCTGGAATGGGCTCCTCAGCACTGGGGTGGCCCACAGCTAAGCTGGCCAGAGGTACCATTTTAAATGGGACAGAAAACGACAGTACTGTCCCGTTTCACATGGAACGTATGGTCAGCCTACTGACACCTTGCATTTAGCCCAATGAGACTAGGCTCACCATAGGTACTGTGTGCAATGAGACAGTACCGTTGTTTTCTGTCCCATTTCAAACGGGACATCTGGTCAGCCTACTCCCATCTCAGTGCTTCTGTGTTGTCCTTGCCGTGTGGGACCCTTAAGGACCAAGTAAGTTGGCACCCTGAAAGTGGCTTGTGGTGTCTTTATTCTTCAACCAGTCAAGCCTTGTCCTCAGCTTTGTGTGTGCTTGACAGATACGAGTGATGGAAGGGCAGATGTTGGGTGGCTCACTGCTCAGGCACTCTGCTCATAGCTGGGCCACCTGTCCCCCAGACCTCCAGCCTGAAACCCAGCGACGAGAGCATTCTCCAAATGTTAGCCCTTAGATCTGAGCTTTAGTGATAGAAACTAGCAAAGGAGGAAGAAGAGAAGGGGGCTTTTTTTCAGAGTTTTTATTTAAGTGAGAAGAAGTGGACTGGAAGTAAGAAAATGGATGAGCATGAAGAGTGGAGATTTAACAACAAAAAATGTTTCTGAGGGTTACGTGTAGCCTTTATCATATTTGGAAAATGTAAGAAAAGTATTATGTTACCGTGACTCTGGCGGTCTAGGTTTCTCTGATTGCAACATTGCTTTAAGTTCAGACCGTGGCTTGTTTTCATAATCTGTAAATACGTAATGATTAACAAGGGATTTCTGTGCCTGGATGGAGACCCAGGATGCATAACACCCTTGAGTTCCCCATCAAATTGCAGAAGATCATTCTACATTTTTCGATGTATGTACACATTCCTTAAACTTGCTACATGTGGGCATAATACATGAGCAGTATTTTTCAGTAGGAGCAGACCAGCCATTGAAGGCAGGAGAATTTTTTGTTAGGCAGGAGAATTTTTTGTTGTGCAGGAAAATTCCTGGCATTGCAAAAATTTCCCCCTAGCCAGTGAAAAACAAAAGCCTGCTCCTCACTGTGACAATGAAGAGTGCGTGCGCACGCACACACACACACACACACACAGAAATATGCTCCCCCTTGGCGATGAAACTGCCTCCTTTGAAAACAATTGCCACCAAGGAGTAAATGGAGACTATGTAAGACATTGAACTCAAACCTCCCTCTGCCTAACCATGTTGGACCATTTATTTCACTCCTGAGGCCACCCCAGGTTGATGGGACAGGGGTGAAGTGGTCCTGTTCAGCGAGGCATTGTAATGAAGTAAATGTTTGTGTCCCCCCCAAATTCATGTCCCGCCCCCCTCAGTTGATGGTATTAGGAGGTGGAACCTTTGGTGGGTAATTAGGATTCGATGAGGTCATGAGAGTGCAGCCCGCAGCCCTCACCAAATGGGATCAGCACCCTTATATAGGTGGGGAGTCAGAGCTCTCCCTCGCTCTCAGCCACATGAAGTTACAAGTCAAGACGTTGACAGTCTGCCACTCTGCCTTCAGCAGAACGTCACCATCCATGCTGGAACCCGGACTTTCTGTTTCCAGAACTGTGAGAAATACATTTCTGTTCTTACAAAGCACTATTGCTATGGTACTTTGTGATTCTACTGCCCAAACAGACTCAGGGAGACATCTGGAGTCCCAAAGGGCAAGTCAGGAAAAGGCCCTCTATGTTTGGCACCCCTCTTAGCCCTGAATCAGCACCCCATGAGCACACTCCCGATTTTAGCTCGGGAGGGAGACAGAGGAGTCATGCTCCCCCGCTCACTCTCACCCCACCCCACTCACAGCTCTGCTCACCATGCATGGCGCTGGAAGGGGACTGGTGCTCTCTTTGCAGGAATTGTCTTGCCGCATCGCCTTCTTGCTGTGGTGGCATTTGACCTTGCCCCTTCTCTGGGGTCACAGTGGCAGATGCAGTGGGGGAAGATAAAAGAAAGTGAGTCTAGAGGTGTTTTTAAATTTTATTGTATGTGTTGCATCCCACGTTTAGAAAATCGTGGTATCACTTTCACACTGCTCAGGGGCTCCCAGTGTGGGAGGCAGGCGGGGGTGGCAGTAGGTCCTCCCCCTCCCCCAGCTGTGTGTCTGCTGGCTTTCCCTGTGGCTTCTCTGAACTTGCCTGGCAGCCCTGAGCCTGGGGATCCTGCAGACCCCAGTGAGAAGCTTCTTGGGAGGAGGGAGGAGGGAGAAGGGAGGAGCAGTGCTGGGGAAGGGGGCAGCTCCTGGGTAAAGGTTGCACTGTGTATTCTGTTCACCTTGTAATAATTCACTGAGCTGTACACCTTCCAATTTGTGCCCCTTTTTTGTTTGTGTTATGTCTCAAGTAAAAATAGAAGTTTTAAGATTTCTTTGTCCATTAATGAAACTCCAGCCAGACCTAGAAGATAGTAACGTAACCTAGTCATCTGAACTTACAGAATTAGAAAGCACTACCCTCCCATCCTCCATATAAACTTTAAATATTGTGATATGTTCTTTTGCTTATTATTTTTAATTATTTCTATTATTTTATTGTAATTATATTACATGCTAATTATAAAAAATTAGAAAAATCTAAGTGAGAAAATAATAATCTTCTATTTTATCAGCCAGACAACCACTGTTATTTTTCATTTCCTTCTTAGTTTTTTGCATGCATACCTAAAAAATCATATATATATAATATATATATAATATATGTTATATATATATTACATATATAATATATACTTATATTCTATATATTACATATATAATATATATATTATATATATATATATACACACATATTTTTTTACAATGTTAGGGTCATTTTATTTTAAAAGTTCTAAAACTTACATTATTTTACTTAATATGTTGTGTACATTTCCCCATAACTAACTATACTTTGAAAATGAAATATTAAATGCCTGCAAAACATTTTATGTTGAGTCATTATGCTATTTTAAGTCATTCATTTATTTGTCAATTTACAAATATTTAATTGAGCACCTACTATACTCTAGGCACTGGCCTGGGTACAAGGAACATAGTGAGAATAACACAGGCATGGTCTTTTGTCATCAAAGAGCTCTCAGTCCATAGGGACAGAAAAAAATTTCAAATTAATCAAACCAATAAAAAAATCCCAATTGGAGTTTCTCATGGAACTTGGCAAATTGATCCTAAAGTTTCTTCTATAGAAAAGTAAAGAATTGAGGAAAACAGAATAGAAAAGAATGCTATCATGTAAAATAGTTAAGTAGTAAAGATTATGTGTCTGAATCCTCTAACTTCTTAAGAGGTATAAGTGAAGATTGGAAATCCTGTCTGAATTGTGTTTTTTTTAATATTAAATTGCTTTAGGAATGAAACCCATGGTTTAGTGACTACGATATGGTTATTTACATATCTATATATCTATAAAATGTATAAAATGTAGTTTAGATGTTTTTTACATACATGAAATCACACTATTCATATAGTTTGGATGCTGCTTTGACGTTTAATAATGTGCCATAGAAGGTGTTTCATGTCAATACATGCACACCTGTGTAGTATTTCTTTTCAACAATTACATAGTCTTCTCAGTTAACTGGCACCTATGGGGATTAGAAGATGACAGATAAATGTAAGTAGACTCTCTGATAACCGGAACTCAAGCAACTGGCACTTTCAAGCAACTGGCAAAATCTCCAGCAACCAGCAAAAAATGTTGCCAGTTACTTGAGAATGCCAGTTGTTTGAGTTCTGGCTAATGGAGAATCTACTATATTTTACAACATGGATATTCTGTATTTTTTAACCAGTCTCCTATTGAGAATTATTTAGGTTATCTCCAATTTTTTAAAAGGAGCAATGATTATAATTGTACAAATCTTTGCATACATATACAGGAATATATGTAGAATAAATGAAGTGGAAGTGATGCGTACATACATTGAAATTTTGATAAATGGTACCAAATTGTTCTCCAAAAGATGTGTAACCTTTTATACCATCATCAACAGAGTATGAGAGTTTTTATTTCCCCCAAATCATCATCATCATTATATATTATCGATCCTTTTAGCTTGGAAAGATTTGACAGGCAAAAATAATTTCTCCTTGTTTGTTTTGTTTTACATTTTCTTTCTTTTCTTTTCTTTTTTTTTTTAAGATTTATTTTATTGATTTTTGACAGAGAGAAACAGAGAGAAGGGGGAGGGCCCAGAGCAGTCTTCATAGTTGACATTAGTTTTCCATATAGTTTCACTCCACAGGCGGGCACAGGGCTGCGCAGAGCAGGAACTGGGCCGGGAGCCACCCGCATAGGTCCCGGCAAGAACTGAACTGGGGGCACACCCCAGTTCAGCATGTGGGTCCACATGGGCCAGGGCCAGGATTCGATCCTCAGTCCTCGGGGCTTCAAAGCGAGCACTTTACCCACTGAGCCATCCCAGCTTTCCCATGTTTTACATTATCTTGCATGCAAGTGAAGTTGAGGATGTTTTCAAATATTTACAGGAATATTAGCATTTCCTCTTCTAAGAATTATCTGTTTTTCTCCTCTGCCATTTTTCTCCTCTGCCATTTTTCTCTATTAGCTTGCTCATTTTTTAAATAGTATATTTGTAGGAATTCTATATATTGTAGTTATTAAGAATTTTTTTTAATATTTATTTTTATTGTTTCGACAGAGAGAGATACAGAGATAAAGGCAGAGAGAAGTGGGAGGGCCCAGAACAGTCTTCATAGCTGCACATCATTGGTTTTTCCACATAGTTTTCAGTCCACAGGTGGGCGCTGGGCTGCACAGGGCAGGAACTGGGCTAGGGTCTCACCCCGGTGAGACCTGAACTGGGGGCACTCCCCAGTTCAGCATATGGGTCCGCATGGGGCCAGGGCCGGGATTCGATCCTCAGTCCCCAGGGCTGCAAAGTGAGTGCTTAACCCACTAAGCCATCCTGGCTTCCCCAAGAATTTTTAAGGTATATTTTGCAAATGTTTTTCCTGGTCTATCACATTCATGAAGAGTTTTAAATTTTTCTTTAATAAAATGTCTTTCTTTTTTTCTTCTTATGAATAAGTCTTTCCTCCCCTATGATTGTAAAAATACTTCCGTGTTTTGTTTTGTTTTTAATGCTTTTATAATGTAGATCTTGAAACAACCTGGATTTATTTCTGTGTATGTGTATAAGGTAGGAATTCACCTTATTGTATTCCTTGTGGCTCTCTTACTGTCCCAGTAGTATTATTTTTGAATAATCTTTTGTTTTTACACTGTTTAGAAATTCCATCTTTATCATATGTTAAGTACCTATGAGTACATGGGTTAATTTCTGGACTCTATTCTCTCTCATCAATCTATTTATTTGTTTATTCCTATCCAACACTGCATTGGTTTAATTACTGTAATTTTGTAAATTTTCATATCTAGTAGGGTAAATTCCACACCACATTTCCGTGTCCAACTTTTTGCTTTATGCTTATTTTCTATTTTAGAAGAATTTGAGGAGCAGCTGTAATGTTCAGTTAAAAATCTTGTGAAATTTTTCATTGGAATTGCCTTTGATTTATAGATTATTTGGGAAGATTCAACATCTTTACAATATTTAATGCTCCCACTTAGGTACATAGAACATCTATACGTTTATTGAAGTCTTAAGGTTTCCAGAAAAGTTTTAGAGTTTTCTTCATGTAAGTCTTGCATATTTTTTTTAGGTTAATTTCTAGGTACTCTCTTGTCTTTGTGGTTCTTGTGAACGGGATTGTTTTTTCTTGTTACATTTTCTTATTAGTTATACTGCGGGTTTTGTATCCAGTCACCTTAATAAACTCTCACTAATTATAATGCTTACTTTAGTTGATTCTCTTGAGATATGTAGGCAGGTAACTATGCAATTTGTATGTAATACAGTTGATCCTTGAACAACAGGGGTTTGAACTGCATGGGTCCACTCATTTGTGGCTTTTTCTCAATAAATACCTGTACTGATTTTGATCCATAGTTGGGAGTTCACAGATGTGGAAAGTCAACAGCATTCATTGATCTATGCCATTTTATAGAGGGGACTTGAGCATCCACAGATTTAGGTATCAGTGGGGAGTTTTAGAACCAATCTCCATGGATACTAATGGACAACTTAAGTTTTGAGGGAGTCAAAATTTATATGCAGATTTTTAACTGCATGGAAGTGGGGGCATTGGTGACTTTAACCCCGACATTGTTCAAGGGTCAACTATAATGGCTTTAATTCTTAATTTCCAAGATTTACACTTCATGTATTTTTCTTGTCTTGTTGCATTGGTTACATCTTTCAGTGCAATGTGAATAGTGATGACACTAGCATGAGGAAATTTTTGTTTCACCATCGCATGTGATGCTTGCTATAGATTTTGGTAGTTTTTCTTAAATGGGTTAAGGAAGTTTCCAGATATTCTACATAACAGAAAGAGCTTTTGTTTCATTTTTAAAAAATTAGAAATTGGTGTAAAAATGCTTTTTCAAAATCTAACATAAATTTTCTCTTTTGTTAATACATCTTTTTTTTTAAGATTTATTTTTTATTGTTTTTGACAGAGAGAGAGAGTGTGTGAGAGAGAGAAGGGGGAGGGCCCAGAGCAGTCTCCACAGTTGCACATCATCAATTTTTTACATAGTTTTTATTCCACAGGTGGGGGAGGAACTGCACAGGGCAGGAACCAGCTGGGGCCTCCAACATGGGAAGCATGCCCTGGGGCAGAAGCCAAACAGGAGACTTCTTACATAGGAGATTCACCCCAGTGAGAACCAAACTGGGGGCACACCTCAGTTCAGCATATGGGTTCGCATGGGCCGGGGCCAGGATTCAATCCTTGGACCTCAGGGCTGCAAGATGAACGCTCAACCTGCTGAGCCATCCCAGCATCCCTGTTAATACAACATCTTACATCAAAACATTTTCTAAAACTGAACCAATTTCACTTCCAGAGACAAATGTTATTTTTTTGGTCATTTTGTATTATTCTTTGCAGACATTGCTGGATTTTATTTACTAGTACTTTATTTAGGAATCTTTAAATTAATTTCATTTTGGGTTTGTACTAGCCTGTGCTAGTTCAGTAAATGTACTAGCTTATGCCATTTTATATGCTTCTCATTCTGCTCATCAGTTTTTAAAAACAGCAGTATAAAGTGTTAATCCATTACTTTTTATTTTATCTTTTCTTAAGTAGAGTGTAAAATTGTGTGGTAGGTAAGACTAGGCTGGTGTATGTTCAAATGAACATACACCCTTGAAATAAAAATAAGCAGATCATCAGCCTGTATCCCTTGTCATCAGTCTGGCTATGGGAGTCCCTACTAAAAGTGCAAGGTGCATTCTTTATAACATGTAGCAATGGTTTTGTATTTTAATGTAGCTTAGATAAAGTGCAACAATATTGATTTTTCCTTCAATCTCATGAAATTGAGGGTTTTAAATATGTCCTGGCCTGTGACTATTAAGGAATCGTAAATCCTCTAGTTTAATCTTTTGGTTCAAAGTAGTGTATCAATAAATGTTTTGAATGTACTTGCCTGTGAAAACAATGTGAAAAAGAGTATTGAGGTTTTGATTGTAGATTTTTTGTTTCTACCTCCAAGAAACTCAGAAGAAAATAATTTTTCTAGTGGAAAATAAAATCATCAGGTAGAATGGTCTATCAAAGACAGGGAAATAACACTCAAACAGGAACAGTCCTACTTTCAAGCTGCTATCCAGGAATACAAGAGTTTAGAGCCACATTTTTTTCTTTTTGTTTATTTGTTTTTTCCTTCCTTTTCAGGGAGGCGGGGCTCAAGATTTAGTCTGAAATTCAGGTGCCTACTCATGTTTGCTCCGTGGCAGCTAAACCAAGAGAACAAAGAGCTGCCCTGCTCATTCATTGAAACACAGGCACAGAGCTTGAGCTACAGGATGGAAATCCGTGTGCATCCTTACCGGGAGCGGTGCTTTCAAGGACCTCATGTAAGTCGCTGAGCAATACGGTAGAGCTTTATCATTGCAACAGCAATCAGAAACAAAGGGGAAATTATAAGGAGAAAGAAGAAAGCTTTGATGTTAAATCTATCACATCCATCATTTATTTTTAAAGTTATTATTATTATTTTTACTGCTAACTCGTATGAGTCATTCTATGGTTGCTGTTTTTCTCAGTTACTGTGCTGTAATTCATGGTCTCTGAGCATTTCCAAACTGAGGGCTTTAGATTCCTCATCTGATAAAGCAGATTTGCTTTTACTTTTCGAATCTCCTACTTCATACATGTAGTTTATTGCCAAAAGTGCAAAGTTTGCGACAACTATTTTTGTTTTTTCTTTTGTTTTTGAGACATAGTATATAGAGCTGCCTGGCTTGTACTTCTTTTATCTAAGTTATTGGCTAACCACACTTGGGGGGAGGGGGGGCGAATGCACTTACACTGAGTTAATTAGTATCTAAGTCAAATAAAGTGGAAATTACCATGTTTATGACATATCAATATGTCACATAGTGTGCATATTATAATGTAGTTTATTTAACTTAAATTTTTTATTGAGGCATGTGAAAATCTAGATGTTTTAGGAAATCATCATCACATTTCAATTTGGTGATTAAATATATATATATTCAATTTAAAGATTATTTACAGTTAAGGAGTGGCCTATAAGTACTTTTCAATCAAATGATGTTATTCTTGCAATTATTTTCAACACAGTCTACTTCTAGCTGTACCGCCAATACCTAATTTCAATTTGTCTTCTTCAATGAGAATTTATTATTTTTGTTTTTAGTAACACTTGCACCTACATTTAATTTCAAGGTCTGATTTTCTGAGATCCTAGTTGGAACCTTGTAGTTTTTATGTGGTTTTTTTTTCCTCATGATTTCAGTGAAACCTAAGAATGGTTGTTTCTAGTTACTAAGGCAGTAGTTACTCTGACTGCTTTTTCTCATGTGACTGATTTTTGTAAATGCACCTTGAAATTACCATTTCATCCATCTGCCAATGTTTGGTGGTTCTATGACCACATCAACTTGGAAATACTCTATGTGGCCTTTAAGTTACTTTCTAGATATTCTCCCACTTAATAATACAACCATATTTTCCAATAATTCTCAACAAAACTTTCTCCTGTCAGGTAGACTTTTATGCTATTCTTGCTCCGTTCTTTATCTTCAGCCACACCATGTGCTCTTCTAGAAAAATGTTCACTTAAAATGTCAAATTGGAGGATTCCAGGATAGCTCAACAGGTTGAGCGCTTGCCTTGTAGCCACAAGGTCCTGTGATTGAATCCTGCCTGCTTCACCCCTGCAAACCCGAATTCTGACGGCACAACTGATAGTCGCTGTGATGGCAGTGAAGGTTCTCGCCTCCCATGCAGGAGGTCCCCAGTTCGGTTCCCACCCCTTGTGGCCCCATATCCACCTGTGTAGAATGAAACCATGTCACAACTAATGATGTACAACTGTGGGGACTGTTCTGGGCCCTCCCTCCTTCTCTCTCTCTCTTACCTTCTCTCAAAACAATGAAATAAACCTTTAAAAAACTAAAATGTAAAATTGACAGGATTTCATGGCAGACTGAAGTTGAGAGTAAAGGAGGAGAAATCAAGGCTGGCTCCAGAGGCCTGAGGATACCATTCCACTGAGACTTCAAGTGGAGAAAGCAAGGTTGACAGAGAGGAAGATTTTAAGTACCTGTGTGAATCAAGATGAGCTAAAAGGAGCTGGATGTTTGGGTTTGGAGAGAGAAGGCTGGGCTAGAGATTCAGATTTGGAAACGATTTCCAATGGTTGTTTGTTAAGCCACGCAAGTAGATGAGGTCACACTAGGTGTGTACTAAAATGAGATGAAAGAAAGGCTAGAGAAGGAATCCTCGAAAACTTGAATTTTTAAGTACAGTTTTGAGGAAGTATAGCAGCCAGACAGACTGGAGATAGGTGAAAAATCAAGAATCATGGAAACCCAAGTATGAGGTAGCAACCACAAATGCAAAGAAAGGGTTAAGAGAAAAGCTGGAGGGCAGAAAAGACTGGGCAGTGGAAAAATTGAGTTGGAAAAGAGGGAACATGGCTAGAAAAGCCCCACTGAAATTTTAACACAAAGCACAATAAACTGAAGTCTTTGGATTTTCCCAGAATTTTACACTCTCTAAAATTAAAGTTAATGATGTCTGAGAGTATAATTGTCTAAGACTTAGATAACTGATATGTGTAAAATATTATAACAAGAGCTCTAGCTTGGCCAAGAGTGAAAGTATAACAGATTGGGAGGGACCTTAGAAACCTCGTGAAACAGGTAGGACAAGAAAAATAGTTGGGCGCCTTAGGCTAGGAGAAGCTGTGTATTTCAAAATAGATAAAAATTTGTGGGGTTATTATGCCTTATCACAAACCAGGATCTCTAACCCATGTCTTTCTCCAGGTCCTCACTCTCATGAAAATGTCTTTAGCTGCCCTAAATTCAACATACCCTCATCAGAGCTCATTATCTTCTCACTTCCTCCAGCCCACCCCCCATCTATTTCAGATAAGAGCATTGCCACTCACCTAGTTTTTGACGTAGAAACATCAGTCATTCTCTTCCATGAACATCACTTTGTTTTCATCTCAGCCACCAAGTTCTGTCCACATTCTAAGGAGTCTGTCCTCTCACTCTTAATTCCCACTACCACTACCTTAATTCCCATCCTGAAATTTTATTCCTAACTGGTCTTCCTTCTTCTAGTCCTTCCTCCTCTTACCAATCCATTTCCCACAATTCTAATTAAGCAAATCTGATCATATCACTCCCCTGATCAAAAAATCTCCCAAATCCAGTGAGGACAAAGTCTGGAGGATGATGGGATAGCTCAGTGATTGAGCACTTGCCTTGCAATCGTGATGTCTGGGATTCAATTCCTAGTCCTGGACCGGGCAAACCCATATGCTGAACTGCAGTGCAACTGGTAACCACTGGATGGCTCAGGGGCAAAGGTTCTCACCTCCCATGTGGGACACCTCCAGCTTGGTTCCTGCCCTGTGCAGCCCCACATTCACCTGTGTGGAATAAAACTACGCCACAACTAATGATGTACAACTATGGAGATTGCTCTGGGCCACCCCATCTTCTCTCTCTCCCCTCTCCCATGCCCCCAAACAATAAAATATATCTTCAAAAAAGAAAAGTCTGACCTCCTTAGCATGACATCACTCAAAGTACTTGCTGAACTGGCCTTACCCACATCTTAGCTGCATTTTCAGTTACTTTCTGCATTCACACATCTATCTTACAACACCACTACGTTTCTTCTTGTTCTTCTATGAATCATGCTCTGGTACACTTGATTCACTATAAGGACTGAGCAACAGTGTTGTATGACCAAGATCATGAGCTTGGATGCTGGAGGAGTAGATAAGATACAAGTGACTTGGACTAACCAGAGGTAGAAGAATTGGGATGGCAATACCTGTTTGATAAGAGATGTGATCTCATTTGACTCAATGCAATTAGACTGTATTTCTTAAATACAGCGGTACCTCAATACTCATCATTAATTGGTTCCAGGAAGTATGACAAGTACCAAACAAATGGCAAGTACCAGGACAAAATTTTCCTGTCAAAATGTGTTGAGTACCAAATTCAGTGAGTTTCAAAGTAGTCGAGTACCAACGTATGACTGTAAATCATGATTCAAGGATATATCAGGGAATCTAGAGTACCTACTAGAGCTAACTAAGTTCAAGGAATGTCTGATCTGATGAGAAAGAAAAGACATGTGGAATGAGGTAACTGATGTGATTGATTTTCTCATTTTCCTTGTGAAACATCAGATCGATTGAGGATGGTAATTAATATTAACAATAAGTATGAAATGAATAGTCAAGGCAAGTGCTACAGGAGAAAGAGCTTATTTTGACATAAGCGGTTCAGATTAGGTTTGATGATGGAGATAGGACTTGAAGCCTGAGTAGGGCACGAGTAGCAGAAGGGGTAACCTTCTAATCGTGGGGAATAACACAACACAGGCAGAGAGAGATCTGTTCTGGGCTTAATGACCTGGATTGGAAAATAATGTTGGTAAGAACAAGAAGACATCAGGGTGTGAATGTTGAGGACCTTCAATGCCAAAGTTGATCCCCTAGGCATACTTTATACCTAGTAGGGAAAGGGAACTACTGAAGTTTTCCTTAAGCAAAGGAATGACAACAAAAGCAGTCTTTTTAAGGAGATTAATCAGGCAGTAGTGTGTAGGACAAATTAGAGAAGCAAGAGAATGCCGGCTGGAAGAGCAAGTAGAGAAGCACAGTAATCTGGGTCTGAGATGCCATATTTGCTTAATTCTAAGATACTATTGACTTGACAGATTTTTGTAATAAAAACCTCTCTACATGAAATGTATATTGATTATAAAATAAATCTTGAGTTTAGGTATGTAAAATCATGAAAATATAGGCATCTTGGAATTACGGAAATAAAAAAATGAAGGTCTGAATGAACTAAGATGGTGATGGTAGAAATTAGGAGGGAAGAGTAGATCCAAAAAAACAAAACAAAAACATTTTTAAGAATTTGAGAGATTGAATGTTAAAGTCAGAGAAAGAGGATTAAAATATGACTCCACAATTTTGAGTCTGAATGAAAATGGCAAGTTGATGCCATTAAAAGAAATGGAGAAATCAAGAAGGAAAAACAAACAAAGAAAATGTTGTATATTGTGTTTAAGGTGAGGAAATATCTAGCAGGCAATTGAAAATACAAGCCTAAAACTAGGAAAACCAGGCCAAAATATGCAGTCAAAAAATCATGTATACAGAAGTCAAAATGGAAGAGTTGAAAGTGAAGGGAATTCTGAAAGATAGAGTATATAGAGGACCAGGGGCAGAGATGTGATTATAAGGCGGTGACCACATCTAGGGACAAGAAGCAGCGTAGGGAAGAAAAACAGAAATGATTTGAAAGCGTAGGGAAGAAAAACAGAAATGATTTGAAAGCTTGAATTAGATTAGTTCTAGAGGATGGGAATGAAAGATACAAGGAGAAATTGAGGCCTTTTGTTCATGCTTTGGAGTTACAGGTGTTAATTATATATATTTGGCTGCGTCTTAAGCATTCACACAGGTATTAAGAAACCTACTTCAGTACTCCTAAAGAATGCCATGTGGGACTCCACCTTCATCCTTAGCTGCATGCTGACTACTAAATGTGGGCTACTGCTCAGGTCCAGGAGTTTTGGACAGGTACCTTGGCTGGTTCCTTAGCCTATGTGAGAAATCATGAAAATTTCCCAAAGGCTTGTTGCTGATACTGAGTGCTGTTGATCTCATTTCATTCCATTTTGTAACATTCCATTTTATAATATTCCATTCTATTCTATAACATTCCATTCCATTCCATTTGATTCCATAACATTCCATGTAATTTCGTTCCATTCCATGCCTTTATATATTATTACATTTTCTTATATGTCATTCCATTATATTACTCTCCATACTTTCATCCATTCCATTCCATTCTATGTCATTCTATTCCAAGCATTCCATTTCATAAAATTGCATTCCATAACATTCCGTTCCGAAACACTCCATTCCAAAACATTGCATTCCAGAACACTCTATTACCTAACATTCCATTCTGTAACATTCCATTTTTGAACATTCCATTCCAGAAGATTCCATTCCATTCCATAACATTCCATTTCATTCCAATCTATTCACTTCTATTTCATTCCATTTCATCCCATTCTATTCCATTCCAATCCATAACATTCCATTCCTGATCTTTTGAAGTCCAAAAAGAACATACTTCCCACATAATTCTGTAATGAGCAATTATTTTAGAACATTATTTTATGGATCCAACTTTTTATAACAGAGTCAAAGTTAAAGGCAAATTGGTTTTCAATACTTTTCCAGTTTTTCTGGAATAGCTGGGCCAATTAAACTTTCTGAACTGCTATTAGTCAGGGGTGACTGAGCAGTCTGGCTTACCCCATTTCCTTAGCACAGATAAGTAATAAATAGTTTATTGGTTTAAAATACAATACTTGCAGAGCCCATAAAATACATTTAAAAATCCCAACAGGGAAACCAGGATGGCTTAGTGGGTTAAGCACTCACTTTGCAGCCCCGGGGACCGAGGATCGAATCCTGATCCTGGCCTGTGTGGACCCATATGCTGAACTTGGGTGTGCTTCCCATGTGGGTGGCCCCCAGTTCGATTCTTGCCTCTCATGCCCCTGGCTTGAGTGGGCATGCCTTCCATGCGGGAGGCTCCCAGCCCAGTTCCTGCCCTGCGTGGCTCCCGCCCACCTGCATGGGACAAAACTGTTGAAAACTGATGATGTACAACTATGGAGACTGCTCTGGGCCCTCCCCCTTCTCTCTCTCTTTGTCTCTGTCAAAAGCAATAAAATAAATCTTAAAAAAAAAACAAAAAAACTTAATGCCTTGGGAGGATTTTGGTATGTTATACCGGTCAAGACAGTCACAGAATGAAGGGAAAGAACGGGAAAAAAAACTTATTTTTTATTTCAATATATTCACCCTTAACTCTAAGACACTTTTCAGATCTTTCAGTAAGTTTATTTATAACCTTAAAAAAATGTTTTGTTTTTGCCCTCAAATTGCATCTTTAACCTCTTTGCCGTCTGTAAATGTTTTCCCTTGAAGCTACTTTTTTCATATTTGGGAACAAATAATAATGGAGTGTCTGGACTGTAGGAAGGGTGGTTTGATGTTTGGAAGCCACAGTCGTGAAGAGTAGCCAACGCAACATTGCTCTTGTGCACGGGCATGCTGTTGTGCAAAAGCAGCAGCCCTTTGGTCCATTTTCCTCTCTTCTTTTCTCCTTCACAGATTCTTTGAACTGTTTCAGCAGACTGGAACAGTACTCTCCAGTTATTGTAACACCTTTATCCTTGTTATCAATCAGAAGGATGCCCTCTATATCCCCCAAAACAGTTGCCATGATTTTTCCAGCCAATTGGGACACCTTGAACTTCTTAGGGGGTAGCAGGCCCTTTTCATGCCACTGCATGGACTCCTGCTTTGACTCAGGATCATAATGATGAACCCAAATTTCATCTTCAGTGACAGCCCAGTTTAAAACTTCATCTTTGTTGTCTCTGCAGGGGTCCAAAAACTGTCATGAACATTCAATGCGCTGTTTTTGCGGCAGTGTGAGCATTCTTGGTATCCATCTTGCACTGACTTTTGACATCCTTAGATGCTGATGGAGAATATTCAGAATGGTTGTAGGTGATACTCCAACCATTTCTGCAAGCTGCTTTTTTATTCAGTCTGGCATCTTCCACTCCAAGTTTTCAACTTTTTTGACAATGTCTGAGGAAGTGGCTTCAATAGGGCATTCCAAATGGAGGTCATCTTCAGTTGACTCTTCTGCCTTGCTTGAAAAGGCTATGCCACTTGTAAACCATGTATTTTGCAGGGCAATGGTCCCCATAAACCACTAACATCTCTTCCAAAATGGTGTGAGGTGTTTCCCTTAGTTTTGTGAGGAACTTAATGATGGCACGAAATTCAATTACTTGGGGTTTTCTTCATGTTTGACGTGCTTCTTTGGTGGTATCTAAAAGAACAAGGACACAAGTAGGCTGAAATTTGGCATATATACTAATTATAAGTCATACAAATTGTGTGTACTAATACTCCCACCTCCCCTATAAGCCCCGTTCCATGAACTTCTTGATCACCTCTTGTAATTCACTGTTAAACCGCAAGTAACAGAGATCCAGAAAAGTAACACTATTTACCCATAGAAAAGTGATCCCAAAAGCCAACAGAAAATGCCTCTTGCAGCTCTTTGCTGCAACTTTAGCTCAAGAGGACATAGGGGAAATTTCTAAAAAGAAGGTCATTTCATTTAAAGTTACGGTATATGATTCCATAAATGCAGAATTAGTCAACTATATATGGAAATGTAGAATTCTCAATATTGGTCAAACAACACAAAATCTACAAGTGGCTTAATAAGTGCACAAATTCTCAAAATTTTATCACCTATTATTAAAAGTATTTGTATTTCTAGTTACATTTTTTCTTAGCTATAATCTATTAAGCATTAAAAACATATTGTACTTAAAATACACATACAAAAATGAGCACAATTAAAATTTTTACAACCAAACATACCCATTTAATAAACACCCAGATAAAAATTGAGCATTAGCACTGTTTTTAAAATTAATTTTTCTTAACTTCAAGAGAAAAAATCAATGTTCTATTCTGGGTATTTGGTGGTATGGCATGTAACATTAAAAGCATTATGCCCACCTTGAACATCTCCTGAGACTTTTAATGCCACTTGCAGTTGGCAAAATAATAATTTCCCAAAGATGGCCACATTCTAAGCCTCAGGACCAGTGAATGTTTTCTTACAGAGCAGAAGAGACTTTGTAGTGTTCTTGATTAAATTTGAACTTTGATGGGGAAGCTGGGAGCGCTCAGTGGGTTAAGCGCTCACTTTGCAGCCCCGGGGACTGAGGATCGAATCCCGGCCCCGGCCCGTGTGGACCCATATGCTGAACTGGGGAGTGCCCCCAGTTCAGTTCTCAGCGGGGTGAAGACCCTGGCCCAGCTCCTGCCCTGTGCAGCCCCGAGCCCACCTGTGGAATGAAACTATGTGGAAAAATGAATGATGTGCAACTATGGAGACTGTTTTGGGCCCTCCCCTTTCTCTGTCTCTGTATCTCTCTCTCTGTCAAAAACAATAAAAATAAATCTTAAAAAAAAAAAAAATTTGAACTTTGCGATGGAAAGATTATCCTTGGGAAAGCTGGGATGGCTCAGCAGGTAAAGCATTCACTTTGAAGCCCTGGGGACCCAGGATCAAATCCCGGCTCCAGCCCATGCGGACCCACATGCTGAACTGGGGTGTACCCAAGTTTAGTTCTTGCAGGGACCTATGTGGGAGGCTCCCAGCCCAGTTCCTGCCCTGCGCAGCCCTGTGCCTGCCTGTGGAGTGAAACTATATGGAAAACTAATGTCAACTATGGAGACTGCTCTGGGCCCTCCCCCTTCTCTCTGTCTCTGTCTCTGTTTCTCTCTGTCAAAAATCAATAAAATTAATCTTTAAAAAAAGATTATCCTTGACCACCTGAGTGGACCCAATGTAATCACAAGTGTCCATTTGAGTGAAGGGTGGTGGGGGGTGGCAGAGAGAGATGTGGCCAGGAACGCAGAGGTCGGAGGGGCCACAAGCCAAGGGATATGAGCCACCTCCAGAAACTGGAAAAGGCAAGGAAACATTCTACCCAGTAGCCTAAGGAAGGCAGATCTACTAATAACTTTTTTTTTCATTGAGATATATTTGACATATTATATTATTTTCAGGTGTACAACCTAATGATTCAATGTGTGTATGTACTGCTAAATGATCACCAAATAAATGTAGTTATCACCACACATAGCTACACATTTTTGTGTGTGTGATACCTACACTGCTATTTTGATTTTAGCCCTGTGAAACCCATTTTTCAGATTCCTAACTTCCAGAACTATAAAATAATACAACTGTGTTGTTTTAAGCCACTAAATTTGAGGTAATTTGTTAGAGCAGCAATAGGAAACTAATACACCATCTATAATCTGGTAAATCTGTGCACAGATTCATATATCCCATTGCCTGTTTAATAGCTTCATGTGGCTATCTTATAGGCATCTCAAACATGGCAAATTAAAACTACTTTTAACTCCCCAAACCTGGTCATCCCTCCCCCACCGCCCCAAGCTCTTCTCACTTGGTAACTGGCACCAATCATCCCATTACTAAAGGCGAACACCTGTAAGTCATCCTCCTTTACTTCTTTTTCTGCCATCCTCTCATACCTAATCCATAATTAACTTTCATCAGTTCCACTTCCAAACTAAATCTCACATACAGCTACTTCAATTGTTTCACTGCCACCATTATTTTATAATTAATTTTGTTTTATTCTCTTCAATACAAAATATGTGCATATACTACAAACTACAAAAGGTATTATAAATAGGAACTCAGTGAAAAATGCATCACATCCCAGTCCTATCAGACATCATCAGTGGTACCAGTTTGTTTTGTATCCTTCCAAAGACTTTTTTCTTTTTTTAACTACCACCATTCTTGACTCCCATCCAATGCATTCTCCACAGTAGCCAAAGTGATACATTTTTTTTTTAAGATTTATTTTATTGTTTTGAGAGAAGGTAAGGCGGCAGGGTGGGGAGGGACCAGAGCAGTCTCCATTGTTGTACATCATCAGTTGTGACATACTTTCATTTCACACAGGTGGATGTGGGGCTTCCTGGGGCGGGACATGAACTGGAGGGCCTCCCAGGAGAACCTTCCTCTTGGGGCTGGGTTGCCCAGCAGTTCAGCGTGGGGGTTTACATGGGCTGGGGTTGGGATCACCGGACCTCCTGGTTGCAAAGCAAGAGATCAACCTTCTGGGCTATCCCTGCATCCCGCAAAGTGATCCTTAAAAAAAAAACATCCGGTGGTACTTTCTTGCACAAAACCCCTTAATGTTTGTCCTTTTGTGCCTGCTGTGCCCCTTTAGTAGCTCCAACAATTAATAAATCATTAATTGAAATAAAGTGCATTTTTTAATTTGATATATTCACCTTATAGTATGAACTCTCAATGAGTTGTTAGGCTGTTTTAAGCAGTTTCATCAGTGGGCTCTTATTTAATGGTTGTAAAAAAGTTTTAATGTTTTGCTATCACCAATTCAGTTATCAATGATGAGTTAGGAATTTGAAAAGATCATTTAAAAAGTCTTCATTAGATGTGTAAGCCTTATTCTGCCACAGCCTTGTTCCTCTCTGGACGTATTCCTGGGCCAGGACTGGCTGGGGTTTCCCTACCGGGGAGGCTGAGGCGGAGTTCACTATTATTATCTGCTAGTGTCTGCCTGGCCTTGGTCATTATCAACACTCAGGGCTCTGCGGCGGACCCACTACCCGAATGTTATTTTGGTCATAGCCTGTGAAATGACTGAGTGAATGGAAAGCGTAAGACAGTCCATAAGACAAAAAGAGGCAGTCCACCTTGGGTGCACGGCCCAAACAACTACATGGCCGGACTGGGCTTTCGAGAGCCGGTGTGGCCAGCGGCGGCGGACGGAAGCACGTAGGAGCAGCCACGCCACCACCACGGCCCCGCCCCCGGCCTCCGCCCGAAACCAGTTAGGAAAGGGGTGGGGCGCGGCGGAAACAGCCAATCCTGGGCTCCTCTCAGGTGACGTGAGCACGCTCTCGGATTTGGTGCGCCGGGTAGGTGCGCCGGGGCGCGCGGGGCTGTGGAGCGATGAGTCATCGAGCCCTGGAGCTGTGTGTGGCGGAAGCTGACGGGGGCGGGCTACGGACCAACCTACTTGCTGGCGCTGCCTACGGCCCTCGCCCTCGAGGCGAGGCGTGGCGCCAGTGGCGGTGGTGGCGGCTTCGGCGGCGGCGCTGGAAGGAGGTTTAGACCAGTGCTTGGTGAGAGCCACGCGTCAGCCGGGGTCGGAGCGCCAGGGCTTGGGGACAGCATCCTCCTGGCCTCTGAAGGCCGCCTCCAGCCCGCAGCCCGCGGCTTCCGTACCGCACGGCGACCCAGGCCTCGCCCTGCCTCCCGCGGGCCTACATGCCAGGACCCATCTTTCGTCCCGTTATGGGCTCCACCTTGTAGCAGGTGGAGGAGACAAGTTCAGAGCAGCCCAGGCGAGTACGCGGGAAGCTGGGGCGTCAGGGTGCTGAGGGAGGCCCTGCTTGGTTCTATCTTCAAGGGCAGGGCTGTTCATAAGGAAATGGGCTGTCCTGAAAGGCAGTGCCCTGTTAACGGAGATGTGCAAGAGAGGGCGGAGAGTTTACGGGCAGGCCAGTGGCCCTGGGGTATAATGGTTGAACTAGAAGATGACTTTGAAGGTCTGTGCCCCAACCCTGGCTACATTCCGAGTCTGGGCTTCCTTGGAAGTCTGGTATGCTTTATTCCCTCACCCCCAGTCCTCATCACACTTGTAAAATTGTTAGAGCATGAAAAAGTATTCTTTGCTCCTTTGACAGACGAGGGGTTTGGTACAGCTTAGCATTAGAAATAACTGGTTAACCCAACTATAGAAGTCTGGTAGAAGCCAAGCCGAATTATGGATCAGGAATAGGGTTCTGAATTCCAGACTATTTTAAATAGCCCCTTCTTTTTCCTGTAAGTCTCATCTCCTTTGCACTGAGGGAAGAGTGATATACAGTAAGTAGCCCTCCCTTATTCACAAGGGACCGTGGTCCACGACCCTCAGTGGATGACTGAAACCTACAGATAGTAGCAAACCCTATATATCTTATGTTTTTCCCTATGCATTACATACCTGTGATAAAGTTTAACGCCTTTTTCATTTAACTAAGCACTATGCACTGTGGCTGTAACTTTTGCAGTTTGAGGTGTGACAGCAAAATTAGCACAAGTTTGTTTTTCCTCTTCATAGTTTCACTCATAGATTTGTTCTTACTATAGATCTTAGCAACCTCTTAGCATCTGATATGTTTTTCCCCCTTAAATTGAGAGCCTTCATCTTTTCACTTAAAGGAAGCACTTTATGACTTCTCTTTGGCATGCCCGAATTGCCAGCATGAGCAGTGTGATACCATGGCAATCAATTTGATAACCAAGATAGCATGACCATGAGATGGAGAGCGTGTACAAGTATAGTGTGGATACACGGGACAAAGGGATGTTCACATCCTGGAAGGGGCAGTGTGAGGTTTCATCGTGCTACTTTGAACAGCAAGCAATTTAAACTTACGGATGGTTTATTTCTGCATTTTTATATTTAATAACCTCAGACTGTGGGTAACTGAAACTGCAGAAAGTGAAATTTAAGATAAGTGGTGGGGGGACTACTGTACTATTATGGCAGCCCCAGGCTCAAGGAAAGTTCTCACTCCTGGGTGTTTATGAAATGAAGAGACACAAGGCAAATGCTAGATGTGGACAGTTTCCTGAATGCTGGGTTTGAGTTTTGGTTCTGGCAGTTGTTAATTAATTCGAGGCCAGAAAATTATTTTTCTCTCTATCTCAGTGTGCCCATCTGTAAAATGGTGCTGATAAGATAGGGCTGTGAGGATGAAATGAGTTGATGCTTGTAAAGCTTTAGCACAACACTTGGCACCTCAGATGTGCTTAACAGATGCTTACCGTTAAAGAAATACACGTGTATTTATATATACAACTAGTACCTCTTAGTTTACAGAGAGAAAAACTACATGGCTGGGAACACAAATGAGAAGACTTTGCTAATAAGCTTTTTGTGACTTTCATTTTAAACCATGTGAATGTACTACCTAATCAAAAAATAAATTATTTTTTAAAAAAGAATTATCCCCTTAAAAAGGCATTTTGCCATTATTTTCTTTTTTAAAATTTAACTGCTTTCATTTAAAAAGTTTTGACCTAGTAACTTTATGTTTTTTCTGGTTTATTTATATGGCTAGCTTCTCAGTTTTGGTATAATAACCTTTGAGTTACCTGATAAATACTAAGAATTTTAGTATTGCCAGAAGGGAAGTTTACTGTTCTTTTAAAAGAAATACAAAGTGACCAGCCATGAATGATTTGCTTTGCTTCACCTAGCAAACTAAATATCACCAATTTATTCAGCCTAAATTTAAAGAGGAGTGGAAAAAGGATTATGTACAAGAACACTTAAGACAACCATTTTTAGAAAAATATTTTTGTCTCTTGGATGATTAGGTAGTGCTTAAATTTTAGAAATTCAGTAGGTCCTTGAATAAGAAAGATCCTTTAGTTCAACCTCATTTTGTTATAACGTTGATGAGATGCCCTAGGCACTTAATTCTTGTTTATATCAATTAGCCCATGGTAAAATTAGTTTCGTTTAACTTAAAGTTGCAGAACTTATCGACAGTGCTAAGTGAGGAGTTACAACTCTCTTGACAAAATGCTCATTTCATGGTCTTATAAATGCTTTCCATTGGGTGGAATTAGCTTTTATTGGAGATTGTAAATTCAGAATGGGCCTAATGATGGGCAATTTGTGTGGTCACAGAAGTTCTAGCCTAAGAAAGAAGAGGTACCAACAGCAGAGGGCTACTATTTCCACTGAATTTCAGAGTTTACCATCATCTAAATGGCATCTCCCCTTTAATTGGCATCTTTACTCAAGCTTCTTTGGATTCCTGAATGCAAATTCTAAATTTTTATACACTTCCTGAAAGATAAGCATTGAGACCAGTACATGAAGTAAAACTTTATATTGATATAAAGAAGTTTAAAATGCTTCATAGAAGATGCCCCTTATTCCTTGCCCCTGGTTTTTACTTTTGAATGGAGGGTATAGAACAGTGGAGGGATGGGTAGGCAGTGTTGTTGAGCAACAGTATATGTCTGTATGGTAGGGCCACAGTGCTCAGAGGCAGGCAGTAACTAAGAGGGGGTGGGGTGAGCAGGAATGAGGTTTTCTAGAAGAGGTGACACTGAGACTGAGTTTGAAGGATGAGAAAGAATCCAGGCAAGAGGGAAAGGAAGTTTTAGGTCGAGGTACTTGCATCTAGAAAGATACAGATGTGGAGACTCACTGGTTGAACTGCAGGCATTTCAGTACAGGTTAGGCACAAAGTAAGGGTAATTGCAGTTAGGGGAGAAATGGTTGAAAGAACAGACTAGGTCCAAATCAGCAATTTGGACTTTATCCCTAGGTGACGTAACCTGACAGTCAGATTTATGAACTTTGGTAAGATCACTCTGAATCTTTGTGGGAGGCAGGGTAAGGCTAGAGACAGGTAAGCTGTTATAATAAAATTCAGACCTAAAATGAAGGATTGGACTAGGGGGATGTCCTGGTGGGGATAGAGAGTAGGAGATAGAGGTGAAAGATATTCAGGAGATGGAATTGATGGGGCTTTAGGTACCGGGTGAGGAGCAAAGCAGACAAGGATGTGAAGGCATTTGGATGAATGGAAGTTCATAACTGAGTTAGAGAACAAGGAAGGAGGAACAGGTTTGGAAAAGAAAATGAGTTCTGTTTGCAATAGTGACTTTAGCATGCCTGTGGGACAGCAGATTCTGGTAGCCATTTGGAGTTGCCAAGTTTGTAATCACTGGAAGTAGGTGCTAGTGAGGCCTTGAAGGTAGGGTGGTTGTTTTTCATCTTTATCTTACTCATCTTTCTCTTCCTCAGCACTAATCACAGTGTTTTGTATATAGGTGCTGTATAGTGTGGGAATGAATAGATCTCATCCCTTATAAAATCTGATCTTGAATCTTGGGGAAGTAATTTCCCCTTTCCAACCAGTGTTTACCTTTCTGTAAGGAAGGGAGTTGAACTAGATCATAATTCTTAAAAAGTTTTGCAATAATCTGGCATGTTGGGATCAATTGTGAGGTATGACAAGTAATTTTTAACTAACAAAAAAGGGCTGGGGAAGCCGGGATGGCTCAGTGGGTTAGGCGCTCACTTTGCAGCCCCGGGGACTGAGGATCGAGTCCTGGCCCCAGCCCGTGTGGACCCATGTGCTGAGCTGGGGAGTGCCCCCAGTTCAGTTCTCACCGGGGTGAGACCCCGGCCCGGTCCCTGCCCTGTGCGGCCCTGTGCGGCCCTGTGCCCACCTGTGGAATGAAACTATGTGGAAAAACCAATGATGTGCAACTATGGAGACTGCTCTGGGCCCTCCCCCTTCTCTCTGTCTCTGACTCTGTATCTCTCTCTCTCTGTCAAAAACAATAAATAAATCTTAAAAAAAAAAAAAAGGGCTGATGTTTGCTTGCTTTTTAAATGAGAGGTGATGTGTCACTCTTTCTTAATTGCGTTCCAGTATATTAAACATGAGAAAAAGGGGTGGAGTTATAGTCTGCTGGAATTTCATAACTAGATACACCAGTGGCTGTGTCACACAGAAGTGAGGATGAAATAAGGTTTAGTATCACTACACTAAATGGTGGATAAGGACTTTACAACTGCAAAATTGTATGTTTATATCTAGGACCTATCATTCCAGTCATAAATAATTTTTATTTTTGCAAATTCAGGAACTTTATTTTAAGGACCTTTCAAAAAGAAAAATACAAGTCATGGAGAAGAACGGGAATAACCGAAAGCTTCGAGTTTGTGTTGCTACTTGCAATCGTGCTGATTATTCTAAACTTGCACCGATCATGTTTGGCATTAAAACGGAACCTGAGTTCTTTGAACTTGATGTGGTGGTACTTGGCTCTCACCTGATAGATGACTATGGGTAAGATGAAAGCACTTTCTTATATTCTTCTCTGCTACGTGGATTACTGGAGGGAGCTTGGATCTAGGAACCACATGGGCCTAGCTTCAAATCCCAGTTCTACTACTTAGGTTTTCTGTGGCCTTAGAGAAGTCACTTAGCATCTCTGAGCCTCATAGTCTTCAGTTATAACATGGAGTGAAAACCTATGTTGTAGGTTATTGTGAAAAATGGAGATAGTGATATAAAGGATTCATCACAGTGATGCTGCTTATTAGATGCTTGATAAATAATAGCTAATATTTGTTATATTCAGGAGAAATGCCACTTATAAAAATATATTGTGTGATATAATAATGTGAGTCCATGTGATCTGTTTTGTGAATTCTAATGTTCTACATTAAAACTGGTATAAATCAATAGCATATAAAGTAGTAGATATGGAACAAGATTTTAAAAATTGATGTACAAGGTAAACTAGAATGTTATATTACTGTTACCATTGATACTTATCTTGGTGAATTAGGTTTCTTATTGGTTAGAGTTGAAATATGAAAAATGAAAATTGGGAAATCTCTGAGAGAGTAGACTGTATAAACCAAAGGTGAACATTCATTTTGTTATATGTAATAAAGTGGCATTTAGTGCACCCTTGTGGCATGAAAATGTTAATGCACCCTCCAAGATGGTAAAAAATACAATATTAAATATGAAATAAGCTTGTGTCAAAGTATTGTCTTTTTCAGACTGTTCTTTTAAAATGAAATAACAGCAAAATCAAGTAAACAAAAACCTACCTCCATAAACCAGTTTAGCCATTTCCTCTAAAAAAATTACTAGAGTAGAGAAGAAATTTATGGGTAGCTCAAAAATTCATAGATTTTAAAAATGTGAAATGGGCTAAGAAAACCCACTTGGAAAAAAACCCCACTTGGGTTTTCTTACATAATGTAGGACAAAGATAGGATGAAATAGAAGAGAAATTTTATTTAGAACATGAGATGAAAGTCAAAGTGGGTTCTTTTATTTCTGTGAGAAAAATACGATGGAAGACTAGTGGGACAGGCTCTGAAGGAAATTGTAGTATCTTTCTTATCTGTTCTACCACAGTAGTTAAGAGTGAAAAGGTATTTGGTGAAACTGTTAAATAGGAAATTTGACAAGTACTCAATAGAAATGTATGTGTGAAGTACATTTTCACACAAGAAATTGGTTGCTTCCAGGGAGATAAATTGGATGACTGGGAAACAAAAGTGAGAAGGTATAGCCTTTTTACTGTATAATCTTTTATATCTTGAATTTTATTTATTTATTTGTTTGTTTGTTTTTAAGATTTATTTTATTGTTTTAGACAGAGACAGAGAGAAGGGAGAGGGCCTAGAGCAGTCTGCATAGTTGTACGTCATCAGTTTTTGACATGGTTTTGTTCCACATAGGTGGGCAGGGGCCCCGCAGGGCAAGTACTGGGTTGGGGGCGTCCCACATGGGAGGCATGGCCCCTCGAGCCAGGGTCCGAACCAGGGGCTGAGAACTGAGCTGGGGCCTCCTGCATGGGAAGCACATCCCAATTCAGCATATGGGTCTGCACAAGCTGGGGCTGGGATTTGATCTTCAGTCCCCAGGGCTGCAAAGCAAGCGCTTAACCCTCTGAGCCATCCTGGCTTCCCCATATCTTGAATTTTAAACCACATGAATGTATAACTTATTTTAAGAGGCCATTAAACAGAAAAGTAAGCTACCTTTCTACTTCAACACCTTGGATTTTTTTTTTTTAATAACATTTTTATAATCTTAAGAATTGAGAAAAAAAGGAAATTAAATGCATAAAGACTACTTAGAAATTAATTTGTTCATTTATTTAGTCAAGAAATTTTAAGAGGCTCGGGGTGTTTCTAAATATCCTACAAAGCACAGGTCAGCCCTCCATAACAAGTATCTGTCTGGCCCAGAATGTCAGTAGAGCTAAGGTTAAGAATAAGAAACCCTGCTTTATGGTGTTTCTCCCACAAAAATGTGAAAAAAAGTATTTGGAACAGTGCTGTTTTTTGGTCCGACAGATGACTTAATCATTAGCTAAATGACATAGTGCAGTGTAACGTAGAATTGTACACCTGGAACCTCTGTCATTTTTGCCAACCAATGTCACCCCAATAATTTTAACAATTTAAAGTAGAAATAAAAATCATTAACTAAGTGACTCGCGCCCCTACATTAACCTCAAATATGAAGTCTGACAATTAAGTTCATGAACTTGCCACTGTGCACTTATGTTGGCAGCACTGTATGAGTACAAACAACTCGTTAAGGTTTCATAACCTTGGTATATCAGTGTCTCAACTCCGTTCGTGGCAGTGTGTGGCAGTGTCTTGCTGGGTGGCATTCATTGTTGTATGTTTTTGTGTGCCATTGGGAGAATGTCAGAGCTTGACTTAGAACAATGAACAAACATTAAATTTCTTGTTAAACTTGGCAAGAGCAGAAGAGAAATCAGAGACATACTAGTCCAAGTTTATGAGCACAGTGCCAGGAAGGAAACAGCAGTGTACAAATGGATTAAATGTTTTTCTGAGGGAAGCCAAAGTGTCGTTGATGAAGAGAGGTCAGGATGGCCAGTAATAAGCAGAACTGACGAAAATATTGCAGAAATTTGTTGAATTGTTCATCAAAATCATCGGCTGACTTTGAAAAGCATAGCAGACCAAGTAAACATCTATAGAGAAACAGGAAAATCTTAACTGAAAATCTTGGCATGAGAAAGGTGTGTGCAAAAATGGTCCTGAAGGAGCTTACTGATGAACAAAAAGCAAAGGAGAGTTGAAGTTTGCCAAGACTTTTTGAAGAGATAAGACGATATTTTGGGCCTTGTTATCACTGGTGATGTAATAAGGGTGTACCAATACGAGCCTGAAACAAAGTGTCCAAGTGCACAATGGAAGTCAGCCAGTTTTCTACAACCAAAAAAGTTACTGTATTTTCTGCTTCATAAGACGCACTCCCCCCCTCCCCCAAAAAAAGTGGGTGAAAATGTCTGTGCGTCTTATGGAGCGAATATTGAGTCACAGACCACAATGTGTATTACCTGACCTGTCCGTTCTTGGGGTTTGCAGAAAGCTAGAAAAGTGCTTAAACCTTAATGTCTCTCGTCATTTGTTAATGACAGTGACGATGGTTCTTAATAACACTGTTGACTTTACATGGTTGAAATATTATCCTGCTAAATTTTATTAAATATATTAGTACGCTATTTGGTTCAGAATATTTTTTTTCTTGTTTTCCTTCTGTAAACCTAGGTGCATCTTATGGTCAGGTGCGTCTTATAGTGCAAAAAATACGGGTACATCAGTCCAAATCAAGAGTCAAAACAATGTTGATAACCTTTTTTGATATCAGAAGGATTGTTCATTATGAATTTGTACTAGTTGGACAAACAGTCAACCAAGTTGCCTATTTGGAAGTGCTGAAAAGGCTATGTGAAAAAGACCAAAATGACCTGAACTTTTTGCCAACAACTCATGGCTCTTGCATCATAACAATGCACCAGTTCACACAGCACTGTCTGTGAGGGAGTTTTTAGTGCAGTAAACAAAAACTGTATTGGAACACCCTTCCTACTCACCTGATGTGGCCCTTAATGATTCTTTTTACCCGAATATAAAGGAAACATTTAAATTAAGACATTTTGATGACATTCAGGACATCAAGGGTAATATGACGCTGACTCTGCTGGCCATTCTAAAAAAAGAGTTCCAAAATTGCTTTGAAAGGTGGCCTATGCACTGGTGTAAGTACGTAGCTTCCCAAGGGGAGTACCAGTACTTGTACCGGTACTTGTAAAGTGACTGGAGTGACAGCAGTGAGGTATGTAGCACTTTTTCTAGGACACGTTCACAAACTTAATTGTCAGAACCTCGTAGATGGGATTCAAATCATGCTTAGCAAAATTGCACATTACTTCATGACTCCAGGACTTGGCACTTCAGGATTGCTTGAGAATTTTAAAGTCATGCCTGCCAAAATCTGCTATACTGTCTCATGTGTGCATGCACACACATCGCCCTCACACAAACATACACACACATACACACACTCCACAAGATAGAGTGCCCTGCAACTGTTGCTCATTACATTGTGAAGACTGCATCCCACTGGTTGCTCAGAGAGGGTTAAGAAGATGTAGAGTCATAAGCATTATTAATAATATCCTAATGGTCAAAGGAAGTTGCTCTGGCTAGAAAGTGAAAATAAAAAAGTGAAAAACTTAGAATAAGGCTGTCAGACAAACATGCTTACTAATTATGGAGGTCGGAGTATCTTCTTGGGAGAGAGTGAAGTTTTTTAGTCTAGTTGACAGAGAATGGTATCTTCAAATGATAACCTTTTGTTATCTCAAGACATCATTAGGAGATAGATGGTACATATACAGCAGTTTGAGCATTTTCTGCTGAAAGAGACATGGTAGGGAGATTATCACCAGTGGAAAAGCTGAGGATAAAACTTAAATCCCTTAAGTATCAGATTTCCTCAGGTGATAGGAAGGCTAAGTTTGAGAACTGCTGGTCATGTTTCTTTATACTTTTAAAGATAAACTGATAAGATCATTGAACTCATTTTTATCTAAGAATGATGCTTCCAAATAGAGATTGGTTATTTTTAAAAGGGGAGAGGTACTATCAGTATAGATTAATAAGGAACTTGGTTGTGGTGGTATGGATCCAATGAACTGGATCAAGTCCAGTTCATTTAGACACTATATTGATCTCCTACTTTTGTTATAGTCCCATAGTTTTTCAAAATGTTCAAGTTTGGCAGCAGTTCAAACTAAATACTTAAAACATGTTTGTCTATACAGAGTTTAGTTTAAAAATAAACTCAATAATTTAGTTTAATTCAGACTTTAGCAAATTCTTTAAGTATATCTTGTATTATGGGACATAGTATTTTATTATTTTGAGATGCTATTTCAAGGGGATTCTGATTCTGGTTTCTGAAAGACTCATGTGGTCACGTATGGACATTGTGTAGAAGAAACTATCTTAGAATTAAAGCTGTGTTGCATGAACTGTCCATGAGAAATACAACTATCCTGAAATTCAGGTCCTTCAGCTAATGAAGAATCATTAATGCTCAGAATTAAACTACATATTCATTTACATCCTGCCCTCCATTAAAAGAAAAAGTACAGCTTTGAATTCAGGGAGTAAAATTATCTTGTGGCCTTGAGTTACAAAACTAATGAGGTAATATAAAATACTAAGCAGCCCAAAATTCAATCTCTGTTAGGGTATTTATATCCTGAAAATAGGTATTTTTAGCCTTCTTGAAATGTTACTATTATGAAGGACAAAATGTGATTGTAACTTCTCTTTTTAATAAGTTGTGTAACTCAGTATGGCTACATGTGTAGAAAATCTCTGTAAATTCAACAAATACTTATTAAACATCTAGAATGTATTATGTGACAAATAAGGCAGAAACAAAGTCACTGCTTTTCATTGAACTTGCATTCTGGTGGGAGAGACAAATGATAAATAGATAAATAATAAAGGAAGTAAAATGATAAAGGAAAATCTTCAATTAAAAATAAATTTGTGGTCTTAAGTGCTTTCATTATAAGGGAGAAAAAGAATAACTAAATATTCAACTCAAGAAATAAAATACTTTTTTAAGAAAAAATGTTGATTTTAGTATGACAGAGAGCCTTGTATCTGACTAACTCTCCCACAGCTAACGCTTATAAACCCTAGACAAAATGTTTTTAAAAATTATTTGAAGGCACTGGAGAGTGACCAACAGCAGAAACTGGAGGGATTTGATCCTCCATAGAAGGAAATGATAGTAGGTGAGATCCCTAGCTTTTCCCCTGAGAGTATCCCTCAGTCCACAAGGTGTAGATTAGCTGGAACAGAAACAGAAAGCCACGGTGGTTTAGGCTGAATTGCTAGAAAATGGAATTTGGGCTTCTACAGCATCTGGAAATTGAGGGGAGAAATTGTGACATGAGGGGGCCTCAGAGAAATTCCAGAATCTACACATAAACTCTTCTCAAGTTCTTCATTGACCACTGAAATGCGCATGCATGGGGGACTCCAAGAAACACGATAGAAAATAACATTTGGAAGTTGAAGAAACTGAGTTGTTTTATCTGCTGTCTACCTCAGTTTGGAGTTTGAGTCCTATACCAAGTTAGAGGGGCTTAGTAAAAACATTTTTAGGATTTTTATTGAAATCTCAGGAGCAAAACCTCCATGCCATTTGCTTTTTAAGAGCAAAACTGAAACAGATTTACCCTAATAAGGTGTTCAACTGAGCTTCCACAAGGTGCTTAGCCAGTAACTTACTATAATTGCTTGCTCAATCAAAACTCAGTAGTCTTAAGAGGAAGATAATAGAACCCAAAGTCTTTATAGTATATCACCCACAATTTTTAGTATATAATCACAAATTACTAGATCTATGAGGAAACAGGAAAATTTGACCTAATTATCAAGAGCAAAGTGGTCAGTGGAAACAGACTCAAAGATGGCTTAGATGTTGGAATTAGCAGACAAGGACTATCTCAATGAGCTCCAATCTCAATAGAGAAATGACAACTATAAAAAACAACTATAGGAAAGCCGGGATGGCTCAGTGGGTTAGGTGCTCACTATGCAGCCCCGGGGACTGAGGATCGAATCCCGGCCCCGGCCCGTGCAGACCCATATGCTGAACTGGGGAGTGCCCCCAGTTCAGGTCTCACTGGGGTGAGACCCTGGCCCAGTTCCTGCCCTGTGCAGCCCTGCCCACCTGTGGAATGAAACTATGTGGAAAAACCAATGATGTGCAACTATGGAGACTGTTCTGGGCCCTCCCCCTTCTCTCTGTCTCTGACTCTATCTCTCTGTCAAAAACAATAAAAATAAATCTTTAAAAACAAACAAACAACTATATAGCTGTAGAATTGAAAAGTACAATAGAACAAAAGCTGGGTGAATACAGGCTTCATCTACCTAGCCCAGGCTGTGTCTGGTTATCCCACTTTGAAGGGAGACTGTTGCTCATGGTGATGCAGCACACAGGAGAAGGAACATCCAAGATACCTGATCTCAGAGCTTTGCAAACAGTTTTGCCATTTGTGCTGGGTCACTGGGACTGGAGGAAGAATTAGCTTGAAGCATGGCAATGAAATCTATATTGCTTCTTTGGGAGTACAAAAGGAATGGACTCAGCCTGACGACATGTTTGTGACATAATGAACAGAACATGGGTGGAGCTCCGCTACATAAGGTTTTAAAAAGCCAGTGTACTCCTCTTTTTATGAACGCTTACACAATAAGAGGAGAAGGCACAGTGATTCACACCCACTCTACAGCTGCAGTCTTGGCCACCATTCTCTTTCCAGGACAGAATAAAATTACACATCAAGAGATGATAAAAGGAATGAGGAAATGTATCTTGGGGGAGGGTATTGTAGATATGATATGTTGGTAGTCCCATTATTGAGAATACAGCTGAGGAGACAGACCTCAAAGAATGAATGGCTCATGCAATGAATGCCCAGACTCCTTTGTGGTACTGGTTAGACATCATGGAGTCTATGTCTGGGTAAACATGGGAGAAGGCTAAAACCACGTGAGAGTGTTATGACTACTTGTTTGATATCGCTGTATCAATGAAAAAAGTACAACTGGATCCTACACTGCTTCCAGTTGGAGAAAATGGAATTGTATAAGCCAAATGGAAGTTTATATACAGAGAGAAAGCTTATTTTAATTATTACTTACATGAAACTTGACTATATTTTTTAATCAATTGAAAATTTCCCTGATGTCATAAATTTGTCACCAAGTGCTAAAAATGATCACCCTGAATTTTTTCTGATTGGGTGACATTTGCTTAAATTCTTGTAATTTTAAATACCAATGCAGTGGAATAAAAATTTTAAGATTAAAAAAAGAAAGAAAGAAAAGTACAATACATGCAATAAAAAACTCACCTGATGTAGATGCTGCAGAGAAGAGTGGGTCAGTGAACTTAAAGATAAATCAGTAAGAATTATCCAGTGGGGGAAGCCAGGATGGCTTAGCAGGCTAAGCGCTTGCTTTGCAGCCCTGGGGAACACAGATCGAATCCCAGCCCCTGCAGACCCACATGCTGAACTGGGGTGTGTTTCCCGTGCAGGAGGCCCCCAGTTCGGTTCTCACCCCCAGGTTCAGCCTCTGACTCAAGGGGGCATGCCTCCCATGCAGGAGACCCCAGCCCAGCTCCGGCCCTGTGTGACCCTGCCCCGGCAACCTATGTGGAATGAAACCATATCCAGAACCAATAATGTACAACTATGAAGACTACTGTGGCCCCTCCCACTTCTCTCTGTCTCTGTCTCTGTCAAAAACAATAAAATAAATCTTAAAAAAAAAAAAAGAATTATCCAGTGAAGAACAGAATGAAAATATTACTTAAAATTAATAAAATGTTAATAGAGACTCAGTGACCTCTATGACAATATCAAAAGCATTTAATTGATGTCTCTGGAAGAGCGGAGGGAAAATAAAGGAGAGAAAAATCTTAGAAGAAATACTGGCCAGTTTTCCAATTTGGCAAAAATTATCAGTGTACAGATCCAGAAAGCTCAACAGATAAATACAAAGAAAATTATACTTAGACATATTATAGTCATACTGCTGAAAACAAGAAAATCTGAAAGCAACAAGACAAAAATGACTTTTCCTACAGGAGACTAGTGCTATGAATGATATCTAACTCACCATCTGAAACAATGCAGGCCAGAAGACAATGGAACACTTTTAATATGCTCAAACAAACCAGCCAACCTTCTTAACCCAGACGTTTTTATGCAATGAAAATAGCTTTCAAAAATTAAAGTTGAAGTAAAGGTATTTTGGGGTAAAAGCTGAGCAAATTATCACCAGCAGGTATGCGCTGCAAAAATGAAAATTCTTCAAACTAAAAAGAAATTATCCTGTTCGGAGCTTAGGTCTACAGGAGAGCGACTAGAAATTGTAAAATACATAGGTATGGATAGAAGAATACTTTAAAAATAGGTCTTATTTTTAAAAACAGTTTTGGATCTACAGCAAAATTGAGCAGAAAGTATAGAAGTTTCCAACCTACTCCACTGCCCCCACACATGCATAGCCCTGCCTTGCCTCCCCACCATTATCAACATCTCTAACCAGAGTGGTACATTTGTTACAATTGACAAACCTACATTGATACATCATTATCACTGAAAGTTCATAGTCCATTAGGACTCAGCTTGGTGGTATAAATTCTGTGGTTTTAGACAAATGTATAATGACATGTGTCCGTCATTACAGTATCGTACAGAGTCATTTCACTGCCCTAAAAATATGCTCTACCTATTCATCTCTTCCTCCAACACCAGGAAACCACTGATCTTTTTACCAACTCCAAAGATTTACCTTCTCCAGAATGTCATATAGTTGGAATCATTTAGTATGTACCCTCTTTAGATTGGCTTCTTTAACTCAGCAATATGCATTTAAGCTTCCTTCATGTATTTTCATGGCTTGGTAGTCATTTTTTAAAAACATTTTATTGTTTGAGAGAAAGTGAGAGAGAGAAGGGGGGAGGCCCAGAGCAGTCTCCATAGTTGTACATCATTAGTTGTGAATGGTTTCATTCCACACAGGTGGATGTAGGGCTGCATGAGGCAAAACCAAACTAGGGGCCTCCCTCATGGGAGGTGAGAACCTTTGCCACCATGTGGTTACCAGTTACACACCGCAGGTCAGCATGTGGGTTTGCATCCCAGGGCGGGATTCAGTCCCTAGATCCCATGGTTGCAAGGCAAGCACTCAACCTGTTGAGCTATCCAGGCATCCCAGAGCCACTGTTGTTTATTGAAGCATGAAACAGACCTGAAACTGCATTTCACAGTGCTATAAGTAGGGGTGTCCAACATTTTGGGTTCCCTGGCCCACACTGGAAGAATTGTCTTGGACCACACATAAAATACACTAACACTAATAATAGCAGATGAGCTAAAAAAAAAAAAGGTCCATGCATAATTTTCATAGTTTTAAGAAATGTGGCCCAACACAAATTCAAAACTTTCTTAAAACATTGAGATTTCTTTTTGCTTATTATTATTCTTTTTTAGCTCATCAGCTCTCGTTAGTGTTAGTGTATTTTATGTGTGGCCCAAAACAATTCTTTCAGTGTGGCCCAGGGAAGTCAAAAGTTTGGACATCCCTGCTATAAAGCCTACATTTTCACTCCAATCAGCATTATGCTACATTAATGGTACCATTTTTTAAATGAGCTTTGTTTTTGTAAGTAAGTGTTAATTCCTATTAAGTAGCTTTTTTTTTTTTTTAATAAACCTATCTATAAATTTGTGACCACTAAAATTTTGTCTTTTTTTTTTTTTTAATAAAAAAAAATTCTCCCTCAGATGTCTTTCCCTCCAGGTACTCACTGAGAGGAGCACAAGTGAAACAGACTTCCAAAATCCTGGATATGTTATGTCTTGATCTGGGTAGTGGCTACAGAGTATGCAGGTAGAAAAATTAATCAAGTGATGTATACATTTATGGTCTGGACTTTTAATATTTGTAAGTTATACTTCATTTAACAAGGACATTTCATAACATATTTCTCTCTTCAGAATTGATTGTTTTTCTCACGCTTTTATGGCCCTGTATTTAAGAACATGCTTTTACATCTTTTCTCTCCTCCTCTAGAAATACGTACCGCATGATTGAACAAGATGACTTCGACATTAACACCAGGCTACACACAATTGTTAGAGGAGAAGATGAGGCAGCCATGGTGGAGTCGGTAGGCCTGGCCCTTGTGAAGCTGCCAGATGTCCTCAATCGCCTGAAGCCTGACATCATGATTGTTCATGGAGACAGGTTTGATGCCCTGGCTCTGGCTACATCTGCTGCCTTGATGAATATCCGAATCCTTCACATTGAAGGTGGGGAAGTCAGTGGGACCATTGATGACTCTATCCGACATGCCATAACAAAACTGGCTCATTACCATGTGTGCTGCACCCGAAGTGCAGAGCAGCACCTCATATCCATGTGTGAGGACCATGATCGCATCCTTTTGGCAGGCTGCCCTTCCTATGACAAACTTCTGTCTGCCAAGAACAAAGATTACATGAGCATCATTCGGATGTGGTTAGGTATGTGTCAGACTTTGTTCAGTCAATAGTTGTGTTTGTCAGTGTTGGGCATGTTTCAATCTTTTCGGAAATTATTGTGGATAATTAGCAATCACACCCTATGGTATGACTTCACCTCTCTGAGACACTTTTTCTGTAAAATAGGCTTAATGCATTGAATTTTTTAAATCTGTGTTATATATTTATACAATGGGATGCTTTTACTCTATTAAATATTGTTATGGGTGAATGAATACGAGGATAGACATAGCAAAAGGGAAAAACATAAGCTACGAAATACATGTATGATATGCCATTTTTATGAAAACAATATATTGGGGAAATTAAGGAAATATGTCATTTATAATATTTATTTCTGATTAGTAGAATTATGGGTGTTTTTAATTTTGTTTTCCTTTGTTTTTATTACAATGAAAATTTTATTTTTATTTTATTTTTTTAAAGATTTATTGTTTTTGACAGAGACAGCGAGAGATAGAGACAGAGAGAAGGGGGAGGGCCCAGAGCAGTCTCCATAGTTGTACATCATCAGTTTTCGACATGGTTTCATTCCACACAGGTGGGCAGGGGCGGTATAGGCAGGAACTGGGCTGTGGGCCTCCTGCATGGGAAGCACACCCCCTTGAGCCAGGGGCCAAACCTGGGGAGGGGCAAGAACCGAATGGGGGGCCTCCCACATAGGAAGCACACCTTAGTTCAGCATATGGGTCCACAAGGGCTGGGACCAGGATTCAATCCTCGGTCCCTGGGTCTGCAAAGTGAGCGCTTAACCCTCTGAGCCATTCTGGCTTCCCCCAAAATTTTATTTTTATTTTAATACCTTTCTTGATTGTTGAAATACTAAGATGAGATAATGTTGAAAGCCTTAAGTCAAGTACTTATTAAAAGGGATTATGATGATGATTATTGAAAAGCAAAAGCCACAGTTGTACCTTTAGAGTTTGTTATCCCTATAAATAATACTTAAAGTCTGAAATCTTCAGTGTTCAGTGCTCTAGCTTCCTAGAAAATACCTTTCCTAATCAGAGGTAAAGAAAATAGTTTTATAAACAGAATTTCATTAGGTTAATTTATAGTGAGATACTATCTAGAGGACACATCAAGAGTAATCATCTAGTTAGGTACTTGGGACAATCCTTTTTAAAGAGGTAGATCTATTGAAATAATGAAGTTAATGAATAGTAAATTGATTTGGTGATTGTGTAATCAGATTGATTGTGTATATTTTAAATCAGATCATGTTAGTACAGGAAAGGAATTGGGCTTTCCTACTACATGTTACTCCATTCTACATATTTCTTATTCTTGGACAGATTTGTAGTTATCAGGGAACCAGTCTATATAATAATGGTGGTGGAACAAATTTATCTCTTTAGTCTCTGCTTTTTGTATGATTCTAAGTAAACACTCTTGCATTCTGGTCTGATTCTACTGATAGCTATACAAGTATATGTATTTGGAAAAACTCTGTATATTTGAAAAACTTGTAATGAATAGGAAAATAACCCTTATAAAGCAGAATGCAGCAAGATTGTACGTACTTGTAGAGTTTACGGTTGTATTGGAACCACTTAAGCAGTTTCTTTATGAAAAGAAGGATAGATAACAAAATAGCAAAAACCAGATCATTTTTAAGCCAGTGGGAGGATGGGGACAAGACAATGAACTCAAGCCACTTTCCCCTGGCAATAATACATTTTGTGCAAAGCCTATACCTGCTTCTCGACCAGCAATTTCTGATGTTATCACTCTGCTTATAGGTAAAATAGTGTTGGGTAGGCCCTCAGAACATGTAACTTTGTAACCAGAACGTTAATAAGCAACAGTCCTAATAAAAATATCAGCAAAGTTAAAAAAGCATGTTAAATTCCTAGTAATGAAAGAAATAGCACAGTAAATATAGAACTTTATAACACAAAGCAAAATGATGGTACCTTAATGGGAAGGGTTGTGTGGAAGGGCTGAACCTGCTTAGTTCCGGAGACAAAGGCAGAGTAATAATGTCAGAAATGGCACATAGGTGCAGGCTTTGCACAAAATGTATTATTGCCAGGGGTAGGTGGCTCCAGCTCATGTTTTCTTAAGATTTTTTTTTTTTAATTGTTTTTTGACCAAGACAGAGAGAGACAGAGAGAAGGGGGAGGGCCCAGAGCAGTCTCCATAGTTGTATACCATCAGTTTCCAACATGGTTTCATTCCACACAGCAGGTGGGCAGGAGCTGCATGGGGCAGGAACTGAGCTGGGGGGCCTCCCGCATGGGAGGCACACCCCCTCAAGCCAGGGGCCAAACCGGAGGCCAAGAACCAAACTGGGGGCCTCCCGCATGGGAAGCACACCTCAGTTCAGCATATGGGTCCACAGTCCACACGGACTGGGACCAGGATTCGATCCTTGGTTCCCATAGCTGCAAAGTGAGCGCTCAACTCACTGAGCCATCCCAGCTTCCCCACATGTTTTCTTTTTCACTGTTTTCTTTCTTTCTTTTTTTTAAAGACATCTAGCTTTTGCTATTCTGCCATTTTTTTTTATGAAGAAACTGCTTACCTGGCTCCATATAGAACCTTGTTATAAAGTACCGTTATAGTCCTGCTGCATCTGTATCATATGGTTATTTTCTATATATAAGTGCAGATGGTTCTTAGTCACTTAATAGAGAGGATAATTGAGAAGTGGAAAGCTTTCATGAAGTAAACTGCTGGAATTTTTCTTCCTCTTCACCTTCCACTTGCCCCTTAGCAATCATTTGTAGCAATAAATTGTGTAAAATGATACTTCGCATGGAACTGCAGAAGCTTCGTAACATCCTCACAATGAAAAATTGCCAGCAAAAAAACAAAAACAAAAAAAAGCACAAAGATCAGAGAGACTTGCCTTAAAAGCATTCTCAAAACAGTACATGGGCACACTGAAGCAAGTGAAAGAATGTGGGGTGAAGAGGCCCTGTGATAAGTACTATATTTCTCCACATCTTGCTGCACACATTTTACTTTAAGGTTCTTTGTGTTCAGCCATGGAGAATCATGTATAAATAAATCAATTACTACAATAAAGGCTGACATCATTCCCCTATTTACCAGTCACATAATAGCTAATTTGCTTTATAGAAACATGCATTTATAGCAGGACCAACTTGTACCTGTAGTTAGATTGCAGCAATACATATTTCCATGTCCTTTACAGTGAAGACACCTCTTTTACTGCTGTTTTTCTCCTCATAGTTTCTAATGGCCCTGATCTATGCCTAGTGAATTACCTAAACTTATGTTGTTGATCTCATCTTTCTAGACTTCAGTTTCTGATAAGATTCTTTTAGGATTTTAGACATTTTTCCTACTTTGTAGAAAAATTTAATAATTATATCCTGTGACCCCTAGTTTAGAACATAATATGGAACCAATAATTTTTTACAATAAAATTTTGGAGCCTATAAATTTT
>PVKE010010467.1:20610-42624 GCA_004027555.1 Craseonycteris thonglongyai | reverse complement strand
CCCCAGAGCTGAAACTCTTGTCCCTACAATTCACTGCCTTGCATGTGACCTTGTCCTGATCCTAAGAGATTGGTGGATCAGGGCTCTGTGGATCAGGGCTCTGCAGATCAGAAAGTCTGAGTAACTTGATGACAATAACTAATACTTAATGAGCACTTGTTGTGCGTCAGGCACCACACTAAGCTCTGAATTCTCACAAGTCCAGTGAGTAGGTGTACTTCTTGCTCACTGATGTGGAAATGGAGTCAGGGGATTTGCCCAAAATTACATAGCTTTGGTATCTGGTCTGTGTGGCCACAAAGTCGCAATTGCTTCATTTAAGCATGGAAGATGCAAGATTTGAACCCAGAACACAGCAGAATTCTAAACCAGTGCATATTCTTGGCACCCTCTGCCTCTCAGGAAATGAAGGAGTCCAGCAGATCATCTTTCCTGTCATCCCCTCTTATGAGTCCTCCTCCCTCCAAGTCCTGGGCAGAGCCCATGAGGGGCTTCCCATTTGACTTGGAGGCTGACCTGCTCTCCAGGTCCTGGGGCATCACGTGGGAATACCTTCAGGGTCATGACGTCCAGGCCATCTCTGAGCTTCATCAGTGACACCTTCACAGGTTGCTGATGCTTCGGTGTGACCTATACCTTGGTCTTCTGGGCCCCTAAAGCCTCCTCCTAGGCCCAGGCAGCCCCAAGCCAGGTAGGCCCTTACCCAGGTACCAGGCAGCCAACGAGTCCCCAAAAGAGCCAAATCTGCACCATACCCCACCCAACACACACACATGTACACATCAAGAGGTGGACCCAGGGCATCCTCACCTTCAGACTCCCAACATCTGCTCGGGTCCCTCACCTGTATATCACCTCCTCCAAACTGCATGTCATACAGCTGCCAGCTGGTGGAACCTAAAGAGTAAAGAGACCTTGTAACCTAGATGTTACCCTGCCTGATGCATTCTGGGGGACTTTGGGAAAGTTAAACCCTGTCAGAGCCTCACTTTGCCCAGGTACAGAAGGAAGGAAAAGACAGGGAACAAAGAAGCATGGAGCGGTTGGAGATGCCAGGATAGCTCAACCGCGAGGTCCAGGGACTGAATCCTGGCTCTGACCCATGCAAACCCATATGCTGAACTGTGGTGCGACTGGTAACCACCAGGAAGGCAGTGAAGGTTCTCACCTCCCATTCGGGAGGCCCCCAGTTTGGTTCCTGTGTGCCCTGTGTGTCCCCATATCCACCTGTGTGGAATGAAACTATGTCACAACTAATGATGTACAATCATGGAGAATGCTCTGGGCCCTTCCCCGCTTTCTCTCTGTCTTTCTTGTTCACCTTCTCTCAAACAATAAAATAAATCTTAAAAAAAAAAGACTGTAAGTGAAATCTAATTAAGCCTGTGAGGTAGAAAATCTCCTTAGTCCTATTTCCCAGATGAGGACTTGGAAGCATAGACTGGTTAAGTAACTTGCCCAGTGCCACACAGGTGCTTGACACAGATTGGTGTCCAGATTTGTCAGACTCCAAAGCCCTCTCACTCTGTGACTATTACACCAAAGGTCTGTCAGCAAGTTCCCGATCCAAAACCAAAGGCCTTGATAGCTGTCTGAGGTGTGGACTTGAGGAATAGAGTGAAGAAATAAAATGGAGTAACTATAGTCAAGTTGCTAAATTACTAAAATCAAGTAATTGAGGAAAGGGGAAATAATTCTCTTCTTGTTTTAACCAGCTTGAGAACTTCTACTTTTTAACTTTCCATTCTGGTGACCAGTTTGCTGTGTGTTGATACCTGGACATACATCGGCCCTCCGTGTAAGTTTGTGATCGCCTCCTGAAGGACTCGTGGCTGCAGACCACCTGACATGTCCCTGACATCTATTATCCAAACCACCAGACCTGACCAGACCTCCTGGTGCCCATCCTAATACCCATCCTGCACCAACCCTAAGGCTAAAAATACAGGACTGATTATTCTCAAGCATGTATTTTTTACTATAAGAACTCTTAAAAATTTTTTCTTATTTGGAACATTTCTGAGTTTTTGCCTAGATGTGTTCTGAGTTTGCAAACTCTAAGACCCTTGAATAAATCTTTATCATTTACTTCTAGCCAAAGCCTCTCCAGATTCTCTTGGAGTTCTTTTGACAGACTTTCTCTCTAGATCTGCACTATCCAGTACAGTAGCCATTAGCCACATGTAGTTATTTATAATTAAATAAAATGAACAATTCAGTTCCTCTGTCTCATTACACATTTCAAGTGTTCAATAACTACATGTGGCTAATGACTCCCAGACTGCACAAGTGTAAATATGAAACATCTCCATCATCTCAAGAGATTTCTGTTGAGAGAACTGATCTACAAGTGAGGTGGAAAGGCATTGAAGGGTAGAAGCAGCAGGGAAGTGACGAAGGCAAGTCTTTGTGCTGGAACCATCACTCATTGTGAGTTAGAAAGGGAGAGGGGTGGGTACCCAACGGTCAAAGCGAACAGATTACAACGAAGGGACTGAGCCCAGATTGGGGCTGACCAGACATCCCATTTTAAACAGGACAGAAAACAACGGTACTGTCCCGTTTCAAACGGTGCATATGGTCAGCCTTGTCTCGCTGGGCTAAACTCAAGGTGTCAGCAGCCTGACCACATGTACTGCTTGAAATGGGACAGTGCCATTGATTTCTGTCGCATTTAAAATGGGACTCCTGGGGAAGCCGGGATGGCTGAGTGGGTTAAGCGCTCACTTTGCAGCGCCGGGGACCGAGGATCGAGTCCCGGCCCTGGCCCCAGCCCGTGCGGACCCATATGCTGAACTGGGAGCTCCCCCAGTTCAGTTCTCTCTCGCGCTCTCTCTCTCTCTCTCTCTCTCTGTCTCTGTATCTCTCTCTCTCTCTCTCTCTCTCTCTCTCTGTCAATAAACAATAAAAATAAATAAATAAATATTAAAAATAAAAAAGAGAATTTCTTAAAAAAAAAAAAAAAGTTTAAAATGGGACTCCTGGTCAGCCTACATCTGAGTTCAGTCTCTTTGTCGTTATCTGTTCAATTTAACCTGTTGGCTACTCCATTTCCTTGCCTTTGCCAGATGGCAGGCGAAGGCAGGGAAATGGAGGCAGTGAAGGAGAAAAGAGGTTCCCAAGAGTTCAGCTTTTGGCTTCTGCCAGACCTGGAATTCTCTCCCTGCCACTTGCTGTGTGACTTTGTGCAATGCGTGCATTGAACTTCTCTGAGCCTCAGTTTTGTGGATGAAAAAAGGGGTTCTATGGAAAGTAACCTCTCAGGTTGATTTGATCACAAATTTCTAACTGGGCAGGTCATGGTGGGTAATCACATCGAGGCCTATAAATTTTTTAGTATAATAAGAGGCTTATTTTCCCCTTATGCAAACATTGCCCATTGTTTCTGTGCCTCTAGGTTAACAAACCTTTGAAATGCCTCCTTTCAGACCCCTCCTTCTAATACATGACACCCTTTCAGACACACGCTCTAAAGTATGAGAGCACATAATCTCACTAGTTTGCAATTTACCCTCATCTAATCTTTCTTAAAGTCCCGCCTTAATTTCAAATGCATAAAAGAAACTGCAAAACTGTTATTCTCTGGAGCATTTGAGAATTTGTTACCCGGCATATGTCCCTCAGTTTGGCTCAAACAAACTTTTATAAAAATTCTCTACAGGTTTGGATGTTTCTTCCTTCAACACTTAGTTTCATGGCTGACATGATCAATGACAGCCATTGCTATTATTAATAAAATGGATAATACACTTGATCTTAGCCAAAAGGCTGAGAAGCAATGCAATGAATAATAAATGTGGAGGTGGGGAGAAGGAATCTAGGACAATACCACGTTATATAGCTAATACTCATAAGGGGGAGAAGTAGGACTGAGGCCCAGACAGTCTCTCTAGAGTTCTCTGATTCAGTGCAGCAGGGAGAGAGCTACAAAGGCCATAGATTTGATTGGAAGGAAACCTAGAATTGAGCCCTGGTTCAGGCCAGGTGGACTTCTGAACATTTTATTTTCACCAGCCTCTCTGCTGCTGAAACTCTGGTGTTACTACTCAAAGGTAGAGAAATGGAGGATCCTTTTGCAAGAGGTTGTCTTTACAAATGAATAGCTGGGTGAGAGATAGGTTCCAATCCCCAACTTATGTACCCTCCCTGTGATACAGGATATTTAGCAAGGCTTAGGTAGTTGGGAGGGCCTCGGAAGCTGTGGTGCCAGTATCCAAGGAATGTGAACCTAGGGCTTCTGGGGAAAGGTGACCAGGTACTGGAAGACAAGATAAGGGACATCAAGGCTGGTGATGCCCAGAATCCCATCAACCAGGCACAGCATCTGGAAATAAGGGTTAATAATAAATCCTAGAACTTCGGTGGTTTGTTTAAAAACTCACGTAAGGGGAAGCCGGGATGGCTCAGTAGATTGGGCGCTCACTTTGCAGTGCCTGAGACCGAGGATCGAATCCCGGCCCTGGCCCATGCGGACCCATATGCTGAACTGGGAGCTCCCCCAGTTCAGTTCTCTCTCTGTCTCTGTATCTCTCTCTCTCTCTGTCAAAAACAATTAAAAAAAATCTTAAAAGCTCACGTAAGTGGATCATCAGGCATGTGAACCGAAATATAGAAACAAAGCCTTGGGTAAAATAAAGGGTATAAAAGGAATGGCTTGCAGTCTTAGCGCGGGCATTCCACTTTCGGGTGCCCCCTCTCGTTTCGAGAGCATTACTTCTTTCAGTGGGCATTTCACTTTTGCGTGCTCCCTCTAGCTCTCAAGAGCTTTCCTTCTTTCCAATATACTGATTAACCTTTCCCGTGGGGTCTGCATCCTCATTCTTCGAGTACACGAGACAAAGAACCTCAAACAGCCAGACACAGAGAGAAACACCATTGTCCTGTTTCACCTGCCACAGGACCTTTGTACATGCTACTTGTATGCTCCTCCTGGTTATTCTTCCTTTCACCTGCTTAACTCCCACTGACCACTGAGAATTTTGCTCCCCAGCTGCTTTCTCTCCCTGATTGATTAGAATTTCATGGCTTTAGAGCTCTGTTAGGATTTCACAACCAGAGAATTCTATTGATTAGAATTTTATGGCACCAGAGAAGTATTGATTAGCATTCCATGGCCCCAGAATTCTATTACTTAGAACTTTATGACTTGAGAATGCTATTGATTTGAACTTCATGGCATCTTAGTGCTCCAGCAATGATTGCTTCCCCCAGATACCCACACAGGTTTTTCAGCTCTCTGCTCAAACTGTCACCTTCTCAGGGAGGCCTTCCCTCATTTGCCTTTTTCACATTGTTTGTCTTTCACCTGTTCCTGCTTTATTTTTCTCCACAGCGGTTATCATCACTTAACAACATATCAACTACATTGCCTATTATTTCCTGTACTAAAATGTAAGAAGCTCCGCTAGGGCAGGGGTTTTTTTGTTTTGTTTTTTGTTTGTTTGTTTGTTTTTTTATATTTATAGAGAGTAATTATTTTATCTTCAGTACATATTTATTTCTATTTTACTTTTGACAGATAGAGAGAGAGACAGAGACAGAGACAGCTAGAGAACCGAACTGTGGGAACTCCCCAGTTCAGCATGTGGGTCCTGCCTGGGCCGGAGCCGGGATTCGATCCTCGGTCCTCGTAGCCTCAAAGCGAGCGCTCAACCCGCTGAGCCGGGAGTCCCGGCTTTCCCCGGGCAGGGGTTTTTATCTGTCTTGTTCACTGCAGTATCCCTATAGCCTGAAACAGTACCTGACACACAGTAGGTGCTCAATAAATCTGTTGAATATGTATAAATGAATGAATGCTAGAATGAACAAACAGTTGCAATTATGACATAAAGTTACCATATAATTATTTGTAAAGTAGCGACTGCCAGCTTATTCACCTACCATTTCTAGCATGCTTTGCCTCAACTTAATGTTTCAACTCACAATGTAGAAGGGAATGATTCTCTCCTTAAGACAGGGGTTTCATCTGAGTCTCCAGGATCCTAAAAGAGAAAAAGGAATTGAAATGAGGATGGGGTGAGAGGTGAATGTAAAAAAGGTTATCCAAGGACCCGGAACCTACTAATCTTTTAGACTTCAAATGTGACTGTTTCCTCCTACAGGAAACTCTCTAATTGACAGACAGGCTGGGCTCCCTGTCAAATGTTTAACTTCCAAGAACTGTCCATAGGTCTATACTATTGGGGGTATGCTGGGTGATGATTGGCATCTGCAGATAAGACCACATCTGCTTTGTACCTCATGCCTAGACCAGGGCCTGGCACACAGTAGGTGCTCCAGACCTATTTGTGGGATGAATGTCTGAATATGATATTACACTCATGCTGGCAGAATAGAAAAAGACCAGCTAGAGGTAAGAGCTCCCAAGTGTCAGGGGAAGCCAGTGAAGAACCCTCAGGGGCTTGTAAATTTGGGCCCCCAGCCCCTCCCATGGAGCCAACCCCAGGGTCAGAAAGAAGGGTAGGGATATGCAAACTTTTTCTATAAATGGAAAGATAGTAAAACATAGGCTGCCTGCTGTTGAAGCATCAACCACAGACAATATGTAAATAAGCATGGCTGTGTCCCCCCTCCAAAAAAAACCTTAAGAATTTAATGTATCCCGTCATAAATGACATTTTCACTTTGATCTTTTCAACAGTTAAAAAGTATAAGCACCTCATCTATGGCAATGATTGTAATTTGCAAAAACCTCAAAATATTTAAGTAGAAAAGGTGGGAAAATCAGGGGAAGAGCGTTTGCTCTTTAGGTCTGCGATGTTGGGCAAGTCACTTGAGTACGCTGAACCTTAGTCTCCTACTGTGGAAAAGGGAAGTAAAAGTCCTTGGTTCTCAAGGTCGCCTGGAGGATTAACTAAATTAACACCTTCAACTCCAGCTAATCAAGCTCAGCTTGAGCCACTTGGGTTACTATTGTTAATAAAAACCATTATTAGTGTTACTAGAGGGACTTTGAAAGAGCAAATGGAAGGACCTATGCAAATCCTCCAGCTCAAAGTCTGCAGGAGATCTCCAGAGAAGCTCTTAACTTCCCCAGTTTTCCACCCATGCCTCCCACTTAGCCCAGGTCACCCCACATAGACCTCCCCACCATCATCCACCAGCCCCCAGGCTCTCTTGCTCTCCACAGGCCTCAATCGAGGCCTGAGAAGTGCCCATGGCAGCTGGCCAGGGTGCAGGGAGAGGGCCAGGTGTAGAGGGAAGAGGGTTCTGACCAGGCCCCTGGCTCATTGTCTGAGCCTGCCAGCCAGCTGATATCCTCTGTTGCCAACACCAGCTGGCCAGCCCCCCACCCACCCATCCTCTCCTCCCTGGTCGCTCCTTGTCACTCAGCCACCGCCCCCACCCACCTGCAGCCTAGAAAGACTCAGGATGTGACCAGAGGGTAGGAGCTTTTGTATCCCAAACCCTAAGCTGATTTGCATACTTTTAGCAACGTGCATATCACATTCACTTGTAGAGAACTAGACGGCTCCAAAACCTGCAGGGTCCTTAGGGTTGTTTTTTTTTAATTATTATTATTTTAAAATATATTTTTATTTATTTTTGACAGAGAGAAAGAGAGAGAGAGAGAGAGAGAGAGAGAGCTACAGAGAGAGAACTGAACTGGGGGAGCTCCCAGTTCAGCACATGGGTCCTCACGGGCCGGGGCCGGGATTCGATCCTCAGTCCCCGGCTATGCAAAGTGAGCGCTTAACCCACTGAGCCATCCTGGCTTCCCCCATAGGGTTTATTTTAAGTGGGGTTTTGAAATGTGATTTTGGATGTTCCCTTTCAACCTTCAGCATTTCCTTATTGTGAAACTTTGGCCAAGTGACTGCCACTCAGATCCTCAATTTCCTTATCTGTAAATGGGAAAAACAACAACTTTCTGATTGTGGGAGTAGATAAGAAAACGGATACAATGTACCCGGCACAAAGTATGTGCTCAACAGATAATATAGCTGTTATTACTTAAACATATTATCAGCATCCTAATGTCCTCCAGAACCAACTGTTAAAACCTATGCTGCCCAACAAGGTAGCCACTAGGCACATGTGACTGTTTTAATTAAAATTACATTAAATTGGAACTATAGGTCTTCATTTGTACCAGCCACATTTTAAGTGCTCAATGACTGCATGTTCTTTCCGGTGGCAGTCATACTTAGCAGCACAGACATAGAACAAAATCCCATTATGGAAGAAAGTTGTATCAGACTGTGCTGATTTAAAGCCTCTAATTCCCTTGGGCTTTTCTTCTTTTCCCTCCCAAATAGGACTCTCCCTTCTGCAGTCTTTCTCTCCACCCCCATCAAGGTAAAGACCTTGGTGAGTGGGTGCTCTTTTGTTCTCTGCACCTGGTCAGGAGGGTGGAAACAGGTGTGGAGCTGTGTGTGCCCTGCAGCACTAATGGTGTGGGCACAATCGTGTTGTAAAGCAAACAGCTGCACCCAGCTCTGTCCCAGACACCAACAGGAGCCTCTGCTGTTACGGATCTGGGTGATGGCCCTGTCCCCGTCACCTCCCAGCTGCGGTTTAAGGTCCCACAACACGTCTGGGCCTAGGATGAGCAGTTTCCAGCACAGGTGACACCTGGGGAAGGTGTGCCATATGGGAGGCCCAGCATGGAGAGGAAGGGAGGTTTCACAACCTCTAAATGCCAAGGCTCAGCTGTACCAGACGCTGAGAGGAGTAAATAGGTCACAGTCAGACTGTTTCAAACCATAAGCACCCACCTCACCTCTGGAGTTTATACAACCACAGCAAGAAATGCACATCTCTATGTGATAGTCTATTGGCATCTCTAAACCTGCACTCTTGCTTTTGCCCTCAGGATATATCTGTTCATCCCACAGCTGTTCCCATTTAAGGGGGTGACTGCCCCATAATTTTGGAATCATCCTTGACCCTTTTCTTTCTGCTCTACAAAGAAGCCATCAACAAATCCCATTGTGGGGAAGCTGGGATGTCTCAGTGGGTTAAACGCTTGCAGCCCCGGGGACCGCGGATTGAATCCGAATCCTGGCCCCGGCCCATGTGGACCTGTGTGTTGAACTGGGGTGCACTGCCCATGCAGGAGGCCCCCAGCTTGGCCCTCCCCCCTCCCTCGGCCCCTGGCTTGGGGTGGGGTGGGGCCTGCCCCCCATGTGGGAGGCCCCCAGCCAGGCCCCCGCCCACCTGTGTGGAATGAAACCATGTTGAAAACTGATGACGTACAACTATGGAGACTGCTCTGGGCCCTGCTCCTTTTCTCTGTCTCTCTCTGTCCCTGTCAAAATAATAAAATAAAATCTTAAAAACAAAAATCCTATTGGCTCCACCTTCAAAATATATCTCAAATCCAACCTGCCATGACCTGGGTCTGAGCCATTATCCTCCTCTAGGATTAGTGGCAACTTTCTACCTTTGCCTCTTCCAGTATACTCTCAACCCCAGAGGCATGAAGATCATGTCACTCCTGTCCAGTGGCTCCAAAGTTCACTCAGAACAAAGTCAAATTCCTTACTGTGACCCACTGGATCCCATTTCTTGCCCTGGTCTCCTTTCTCAGCTAAATATGGCCTTCCTGTGCCATGCATTACCCTGCCTCAGGGCCTTTGCTCCTGCTACTCTTTGGCTCCTGGCTTCCCTCACACCCCTTCTAGCAGCTTTCTCACTAAGGATCTCAGGAATGTAAATGCCCTCTTTAGAGAATTTCTATGCCACCTTATATAATAAAGTAGCACCTACACTACCCTACTGCCTTTGTCTTGTTTTATTTTTCCTCAGAGCATCTATCATAATATATATTTATCTACTTGCTCACAGGCAGTCCATTGTTTTCCTTACAAGACAGCCGACTCCATGAGGCAGGGATTTTGCCTGTGGCCCTGGTGCTCAGGAGCATGTACCGGTAGGTGCTAGGAACCAAGGCTAAACTCCTAATATAGTTATCTAACACCCACAGCCCCTAAGGCAGGTACTGTTCTTATCTGACTTTGCAGATGAGGAAATGAGGCTCAGAGGCAACGATTTGCCCCAAATTAGGAACAGACTTATTCAAAGTGTGTCTCTTGTACTACTTCCCCACAGACAATTGGAATTGACAGTCTGGGAGCTGTAGGAGACTGAATTCTGAGTGCCTCAGGGGATTCAATTGCATAGGAATGACATCTGAGACCCTCTGCTCTCAATAGATGAGTCTTTCACACATTCTCAGAGGAGGCTCTAAATCTCTGGATTTCCCTCCTTTTAGTACGGCTTTTGGTCAATTGTTTAATGGGGTTGGGAGGGAGGGGAGCGAGGCAAGCCAGAGCCTCTAGGGTGTACTTGAAACCTTTTGCATTCATTCCTTTGCCTCAGGCTACAATAATTTACCTCCCAAGATCAAGTGGCAGCCCCTGTGTCCCACCCAGATCACTCTCACTGCAACCTGAACTTGCTGAAAAGGGTGTGGTTGAGGATCTGAAAAATTCTGCGGGTGGGATAGGTAAAGAGGATAGAGGGAGGAGAGAGTCTGGGATAGGCAGAGGCCATATCGGACTTTGTAGGTCCTGGTGAGCGATTTGGATTTTATTTTAAGCTCATTGAGGAGTCTTGGAGGTATTTGTTATTTTTGTTTGTTTTTTAACTGTTTGTTGAGGGAAAACATATAAAGCACAAATCATAAATGTAAATTTTCTTAAGGTGGACCCCTGTGATGGTCCAGCACCCAGATCAAGAATCAGAACTTTGCCAGCCTCCAGAGCCCTCTTGGAGTGTCAGCCTAGTCACTAGCCCTCCCCTATCCCAAGGATCACCACTATCCTGACTTTTAACAGCATGGATTAGGTTTACTATCCTTGGGACTTTACATATAAATAGAGTTTATAGACACTCCTTTGCATACACTCTTGTGTCTGGCTACTTTCACTCATGAGATTCATCTCTGTTGTCTGTATAGTTTATTTATTGTCATTGCTATGTAGTAGTCCACTGTGTGAATATATCACAATTTATCCTCCTGTTGATAGACACTTGAGAACTTTCTGGTTTAAGCTTTTGTAAATAATGCTCTGTCAAATGAACTAAAAGAGAGTCTGGAGGCTTCTCTAGAAATAAATGACAAAGATTTACTCAAGTACCTTAGACTTTGCAAACTGGGAAAACAGCTAGGCAAAAAACCCAGAAGTGTTCCAAAGAAGAAAGAAAAGTGAAGCGTTCTTATAGTAAAAAATACATTCTAAAGAAATATCAGGGGAAGCCGGGATGGCTCAGTGGGTTAAGCGCTCACTTTGCAGCGCCGGGGACCGAGGATCGAATCCTGGCCCCGGCCCGTGTGGAACCATGTGCTGAACTGGGAGCTCCCCCAGTTCGGTTCTCTCTCTGTCTCTGTATCTTTCTCTCTCTCTGTCAAAAATAAATAATAATAATAAATAAAAAAAAGAAAGAAATATCAGTCCTGCATTCTTGGCCCTAGGGTTGGTGCAGGATGGTTAGCAGTCAGATGTCAGGCCGTCTGGATGATGGATGCCAGGTGGTCTGGTCAGGTCCAGTGGTCTGGATAATGGTTGTCAGGTGGATATCAGGTGGCCTGGTGGATACCTGAGTCCTTCAGGGGGTAATCAGATGATTATTTGGAGGTCTGGTGTATGTCCAGATGCATATCCAGGCACTGATGCAGGACTGGAAAGTTTAAAAGTTTAAGTTCCCAGGATAGTTAGAACAAGAATAGAATCTTTCTTCATGTCTCAACCTTCATACACTAATACTTGCAGCAGCTTGGTTAAAGTGACTCCATTTTTTAAAAAGATTTATTTTATTGTTTTTGACAGAGACAGACAGAGACAGAGAGAAAGGGAAGGGCCCATAGCAGTGTCCATAGTTGTACATCATCAGTTTCCAACATGGTTTCATTCCACACAGATGGGTGGGGGTGGGGGTGGTGTGTGTGCACAAGGCAGAAACTGGGCTGGGGGCCTCCCACATGGGAGGCACACCCCTTTGAGCCAGGGGCTGAACCAGAGGGTGAGAACCAAACTGGGGGCCTCCTGCATGGGAAGTACACCCCAGTTCAGCATATGGGTCCTCATGGGTCCGGGCCAGGGCCGGGATTTGATCCTCAGTCCCTGGGGCTGCAAAGTGAACACTTAACCCCCTAAGCCATCCCAGCTTCCCTAAAGTGGCTCCACTGTATATATTCCCTATCTTCACTCTTTCTTTAGCTTCTATAAGCAACTGTGTACATGACTTTTCATACATACATGCAAACATTAATCTCCGTATTTACCTAGATGTGGAAATGTTGGGTCATAGAACAAGCATGTGTTTAGCTTCAGTATACACTATTTTCCTAAGTGGTTGTATCATTTATCCTCCCACCACCAAGGTATGAGAGTTCATGAGGATTGCAGGCAGGGAATGATACAATCTGAATCCTAGTCCACCATTGATGCCATCAAATGTTTGTTGAGCAACTAAATAAGTGAATACACAAGCACAAGCTGAAAAGAAGACAGTTCTGACTGAGGCTGGCTAAATTCTCCTGAGGTGACACTTTCTCATCAGACACCATTCTGGGCCCAAAGACCAGACATAAATAAGAAAAGGTCCTTGATGCTAAGGAATGCACAGCCAGCCTATTTGGAGGGTTTAAAAACTGTGCTCCAGGGGGAAGCCGGGATGGCTCAGTGGGTTAAGTGCTCACTTTTCAGCGCCAGGGACCCAGGATCGCGTCCCAGCCCTGGCCCATGTGGACCCATGTGCTGAACTGGGGAGTGCCTCCAGTTCTGTCTCTGTATCTCTCTCTCTCTCTCTCTCTCTCTCTCTCTCTCTCTCTCTCTTTCACCCTCTCTGTCAAAAACAATAACAAAAATAAAAATCAAGCATTAAAAAAAAAACACAACTGTACTCCAGTGGGGTTTCTGCATTCAGTACAAGGGAACATATACTGTTTGGAAGGACCAGGGTACATAAAAAAAATAGAGGTGGAGGAACATGATAACAGGTGGTTAGGACTTTAAGACCTATTCATCTCTAGGCTTAAAGAAGATCCAAGAAGATCCAAGCAGGAACCAGTTTAGCTAAAGGCCTGGAAGACAAGAGTGCTGTCTGCAGAAGACAAAGTATGGTGACCTGGGGTGAAAACATGGTTCTGGCCTCAGTCTCTTACCAGCTGTGTGTACTGGGATAAATCACTCAACCCTCCTGAGCCTTAGTCTTCTCATCTGTTAAAAGGAGTAATACAATAGTACTCAACCTAGCAGGATTGTTTGCTATACCTGACAAGTAGGAAATATTCAGTGTACGGTAGCCCTTGTGATGTATTTCCATGTGACTTGAAGACAGAGCAGGCAGAAGGCAAATGAGGTTAGAGTAGTACAGCCTTGAATACCAGGATGAGTTTAAGTAGTTTCTGCCAGATGATAGGGAGCTCGTTAGAATTTTTTTTTAAGATTTATTTTATTGTTTCAGAGAAGGTAAGAGAGAAGCTGGGAGGGCCCAGAGCAGTCTCCATAGTTGTACATCATTAGTTGTGACATAGTTTCATTCCATGCAGGTGGATGTGGGGCTGTGCTAGGCAGAAACCAAACTGGGGGCCTTCTTGCATGAGTTGAGAAACTTCACTGCCATCCTAGCATTTACCAGTTTCACTGCAGTTCAGCATATGGGCTTGCATGGGCTGGGGCTGGGATTTGATTCGCGGACCTCGCAGTTGCAAGGCAAGCTCTCAGTCTGATGAGCTATCTTGGCATCCCTTCCAGACCTTAAAGTCAATCACTGGGAAAGCTGGGATGGCTTAGCGGGTTAAGCGCTCGCTTTGAAGCCCCGGCCCCGGCCCATGCGGACCCACATGCCCTGCGCAGCCCTGTGCCCACCTGTGGAGTGAAACTATATGGAACACTAATGTCAACTATGGAGACTGCTCTGGGCCCTCCCCCTTCTCTCTGTCTCTCTGTCTCTGTTTCTCTCTGTCAAAAATCAATAAAATAAATCTTTAAAAAATAAAAAATAAAAAAATAAAGTCAATCATTACCCAACTCGAGTTTTTGGAAGCCTCCTGGCTGGCTGGCTCTTCATTTACTGTTACTCCTCAGCACAGTGTCCAGGTTCTTGGTGTCCCAAAGAATTGAGTGAAACAGAAGTACAGGGGTGAAATAATAGTTTATTAAAAGTAGAAGTATATTCCTGAGAAGGGGGTGCATAGCAGAAGGAATAGTTTATTAGAAGTGAAAGTATACTCCAAAGATAGGAGCGGGCCTGAGTGAAAGAGCGGCTCAAAAGGCCTCCATTAGGATTTTTAAAGGAGGCTGGAGAGTGGGCAGGGAAACAAATCAGAGGTGAGTTGTGGTTGGGTCCTCTGACTGCAGAGGACAGTTAATGAAGTGAGAACCTTAGAGGCAGGGAAGCCCATTAGGAGACTTATAGTAACAGTACAGTGTACATTTCTGCAGGTATGACAGATTTCACAATAAAACGTCTAAGGGGAGAGCAAAACAAATAAAGAGGTGATGAGAACCTCACCCTGGACAGTGGAAGTCAGTCTGAGGGGGAAGACATGGATTCCAGAAGTCAATGAGATAATGAGTGCACATGGGAGTTGAGAGGAGCAAACCTCTGTACCATTATCTGTAGAGCAAGAGGTACACTACTTTGGAGTGGCCTCCTCTTCTCTTCTTGGGTACTTCTGGGTCTCATGAATTTACTTACTCGTCAGGAAACAATAGTGGTCACTATTTTCATCTATAAATTTGAAAATGATGTAAAGTCATTTTAATAATCTTTTCAAAGAGTCAGAAACTTGGTTGCATTGATTTTCTCATTCTTTTCTCCCTTTAATTGAGTTCTGCTTTTATTTTTATTATTTCTTTCCACCAGCTTGCCTTGGGTTTTATTTGCTTTTCTTCTAGTTTTTTTAAGTAGCAGGTTAGAACATTGATTTGAGGACATTTTCTCTTTGTAATATAAGCATTTAATGTTATAAATTTCTCTCTAAACACTACTTAGCTGTATCCTACACGTTTTGATATACCTATTTTCATTTTCATTCAGTTCAAATTACTTAACTGATTTCCCTGTGACTTCCTCTTTCACCCATTGGTTATTTAGAAGTATATTGTTTGGTCTCCAAGTAATTGGAGATTTTCCCAGAAATCTTCCTGTTATTGATTTCTGGTTTCATTCCATTATATCAGAAAACATACTCTGTGTGATTCCAACTCTTTTAAATTTGTTAAGGCTTAGCTTTGGCAGAGAATATGGTCTATTTTGGTGAACGTTTCTTTGCATTTCAAAAGAATGTGTAATCTACCATTGTGTGGAGTGTTCTATAATGTAAATTAGGTCAAGTTGGTTGGTAGTTGCATTAGTCTCCTTTAGCTGCTATACAAAAATTGCCTATTGACCACTGTATCTTATTCTATCTACAAACCTAGTGGTTTAGAAAAACATATATTTATTATCTTACAGTTTTGGAGGCCAGAAGTCCAAAATTCATCTTACTGGACTAGAATCAAGGTGTTGATGGAGCTATGTTCCTTTTGGGTTCTCTAGGGAAGAATCTGTTTCTTTGCCTTTTTCTAGAGGCTGCTTACATTTCTTGGTTCCAAGTCCTTTACTCCATCTTCAAGGGCAGAAAGCAACATCTTCAAATCTCTTTCTCTTTGACCTCTGTTTCCATTTTCTCACCTTCTGATTCTTTTAAAGACTCTTGTGATTGATTATACTGGGCCTACCTGGGTAATACAGGATAATTTGCCCATTTCAGAGTCCTTAATCACCGTGGTAAAGTTTCTTTTGCTTTGTAAGGTAGTATATTCACAAGTTCCAGAGATGAGAATGTCCACATTATTCTGCCTGCAGATTGGAAATATTGTTTTATACAGAAGATGAGAATTGCTGATACTCTTTCAACTTGTTCTATTAAACACTGGGAGAGGAGTGTTGAAATTATCAATCATAATTGTGGATTTGTCTATTTTTCCTTTTATTTTTTTTTTACACTTTATTTTTATTATTATTTTTTTATTGTTTTTGACAGAGAGAGAGAGAGAGAGAGAGAGAGAGATACAGAAACAGAGAAAGAACTGAACTGGGGGAACTCCCCAGTTCAGCATATGGGTCCGCACAGGCCGGGACCGGGATTTGATTCTTGGTCTCTGGCGCTGCAAAGTGAGCGCTTAACCCACTGAGCCATCCCAGCTTCCCTTCCTTTTAGTTTTATCAGTTGTTTTTTTTTCCCCATGTATTTTGAAGATCTTTTGTTAGTTGCATATACATTTAGGTTTGTATGTCTTCTTGATGAACTAATCCTTTCATTTTTATGTAATGTCTCTGTTTGTTCCCAGTAGCATTCCTTGTTCTTACTCTAATTTTTAAAAGTTTGAAAAATAGCATTTGTGTAACAAAATTGAAAAATAAGCAATACTGTGAAGAAGTACCTTGAAATGGCTTATGTATATACTATGAAATACCATGCATTTTTGAGAAGCTGTTACTTGAAAAAAAAAAAAATCAGAAAGAAAGGCAGTGGGATAGTCTCCATGGGGAGACTTTTGAAGCTGTTATAATAATTGGCTGTTTTCTTTGTCTCATTCTCCATATCCAATCTTCTGGCAAAATTTATTAGCTCTATATTCAAAATATACCCTGAATTTGACCCCTTCTTATTCCTCCACTGGACATCTTTGTCTATCATCTCTCACCTATAACGAACAGCCTCTTTTTTTTTTTTTAAAGATTTATTTTTATTGTTTTTGACAGAGAGAGACAGAGACAGAGAGATACAGAGACAGAGAGAAGGGGGAGGGCCCAGAGCAGTCTCCATAGTTGCACATCATTGGTTCTTCCACATAGTTTCATTCCACAGGTAGGCGTGAGGCTGCACAGGGCAGGAACTGGGCCGGGGTCTCACCCCGGTGAGATCCGAACTGGGGGCACTCCCCAGCTCAGCACATGGGTCCACACAGGCCGGGGCCAGGATTCGATCCTCGATCCCTGGGGCTGCAAAGTGAGCACTTAACCCACTGAGCCATCCTGGCTTCCCCAAACAGCCTCTTAACCCAATAATCCATTCTCCCCACAGTAAATAAAGGCATATTTTCAAAATTTAATAATTAACAGGTTACTACCATGCTCCAGACCCTGCAAAATGTCTTTACAATAAAATTCACATCCTTTTCTTTGGATACTAATTCCTTGCAATATCTGGTTTTGCCTCCCCTCTTGGCCTCATTTCCTATCATTCTTCCTTTTATCTACACAGTTCCATACTGAGCTGCTTATGCCTTATGCCCAGAAAGTTTATTTTCTCCTCAGTGCCTTTGCACTTGCTGTTTTCTCTGCTTAGACCACAATTACCCCGGATATTCCCATAGCCTGATCCCTAATTTCATTATGGTCTCAGCTCACATATCATCTCTTCAGAGAGATCTTCCTGCCTACCCACTGTAAAATGACAATTCTCACATTTCTTATACTACCTCTATCTCCTTGGTTTGTTTTACACTAAATTATACTTCCACTTATTTGTCATGCAGGTAGCAACATTATCTTATTGACCACTGCATCCCAGCACAGGGTTCAGCACAAGATAGGTGCTTGATAAATAGTTGTTCAATGAATGAATGAAGTCTCTTTCCTGAAGATCCATCTTTCTATGTACTGACAACTTCTAGGCATGAAGGGTAGATGCTAGGGGGATATTGGGTGGAAGTAAAGATTAAAACAAAGGAGTGCATATAATAATTGTAACATTAAAAAAATGTGCTTGGCACTGTGCTTTTCATGCAAGTATCTCGTGAGCTAGGTACTATGAGCCACTTACTGAGGATCAGAAAGGTGAATGATTTGTCTAAGTGTGGAGCCATGATTTATATCTGGTCTCTCTGGCTGGCATGTGGGAGCTTAGATTTAGCACAATTTTAGGGTATACGTAGTATGTAGGTGTTAAGAAAAATTATATCCAATTATCTAAAACTTGGAAGTAAAGCAAAAGAATAACTGCAGGAAACTTCAATTTGCTTTTAACAATACGTCTTGGCAACCTTTTCTTATTACCAAAATTAGATATATTTACTTTTTAAACATTGCATATTATTCTCCATAATTTATTTTCATTAGTTATTTTCATGAAGGGCACTCAGCCAATTCTGATTATTCTTCTTCTAAATAATTCTGACCTAAACTTATTTTCCTATGCATTTTTCCTTCCTTCCTTCCTTCCTTCCTCCCTCCCTCCCTCCCTCCCTCTAATACATAAACAAATATTTCTTTGGGATTGAGACCCACAAAGTGTAATTGCCAATCTAATGCATAAAATACGCTAACTCATTGTTTGGTGTTTTCCTCATTATTAAAGAGGTTGAGCATCTTTTTAAAAATGTTTATTAGCCATTTAGATTTTCTTTTCTGTTTATTGTTTATTCATTTTCTTTGTCCATTTTTAATTAATTATTTTTGTTTGTAGTTCTTTATTCTGAATATTGATTCTTTGTTGAGTATATTGCAAATATTTTAATCCCAGTCTTTTGCTTGTAAAAAACATAGCAAAGTTAAAAGAACTTTGTTTATGGTGTCCTCGTACATAGAGTAGCCTGGAGCTTTTGTTTGTTTTTAAGAATTATTTTATTGTTTTGATAGAGATGGAGAGAGGTGAAGAGAGACAGAGAAGGGGGAGGGCCCAGAGCCATCTCCATATTTGTAGTCATCAGTTTTCGATATGGTTTCATTCCACACGGGTGGACGGGGGGCCATGAAGGGCAGAAACTGGACTGGAAGCCTCCCGCATAGGCCCCAGCAAGAACTGAAGTGGGGGCACACCCCAGTTCAGCATATGGGTCCACACAGGTTGGGGCCAGGATTCGATCCTCGGTCCCCAGGGCTGCAATGCGAGCACTTAACTCGCTGAGCCATCCCGGCTTCCCTGGAGTTTTTAAATGTTTTAATTTTAATCCCTGTTTTTGAGTCTTTAGGAGGCAGAATAATTCAGAGTAGCTCGAAGTATTGGTTCTGAAGTCATAAATTTCAAGGTTTCAATTCTATCTCTACTTTTTGCTAAAAGTAACCAGTGGGCAATCTGGTCCGTGGGAATGCCCTTTCAGTTTGTGCAGAAATGGGAAAATAATACCCCTCTCCCTCATTGTGAAGATTAACTGGATGGAGTGTATAAAAATAGCATCTGAACATGAGCAAGAGCTCAATGATAATAATGATAGCTGACAGTTATTAATACTGTGATGGTGACATATTAGACATTTGGAACACGGTAAGCCAAAAAGGAGAAGTGATTTAACCAATGACATGCTCAAAGGCGACCAGACCTTAACCTGTAGAATTCAGGTAGGGTATTGTTGCCTTCCCCTTAGCTCCGCCCTCTAGGACTGCAGCCCAGGTTCCCGGGCCTGGGCAGCGGCTCGCACCTCTGCGGGAAGCTTAGTGCCTCAAGAGTGGGCCTTGCGCGTGACCGTCGCGCGTGATGAAGCAGGGCGGGTCTGAGAGGCAGAATGCTCCAGGATAGGGAGGTAGGTTCGCGCGGAAGGGGCGGGCAGGTCAGGGGGCTGGGTTTAACGGGAGCTAGTCTCGTTGGTTTGGCAGTCGAGAGCGCGCGTCAGGGGCGTGCCCGGAGGGCGGGGCGGGGCCAGCCAGGGGGCGGGCCCAGCCAGGGGGCGGGGCGGCGCGCGGCCTAACGGCGGCGGCATCGGCGGTTGCAGTGGCCTCGCCGGGGTTGGCGAGCTTAGTGACTTCAGGTTCTGCGGTGGTTCCTGCGAGTGACCCTGGAGGCGGTTGGAGGCGGGAGGCTTGATACCGAGGCACTTGGCTATGGTGGGCGTCCCTGGAGCGGCCGCCTTCCAGGGTAAGCGGGACGAGAAGGCGGGCGGCTGAGGGGGGTGTGTGAGAGGCCTGACGCTCCACAGGCGCGGGCTCCGGAGAGGCCTTCGGTGGGAGGCTGGGCTGGGGAAACTGAGGCCCGAAGCAGGGCGGCGGATCCAAGGTCATTCGGCGGGCCGGGCGTCCCTGGGCTCTTGCCGCGCCTCCCGGAGGGCTTGGGGCTCACCGTGTGAGCGAAACGGGATGCGGCCTCGGAGCCCAGGCTGGGCCAGTGTCCATCGAACTTGGCCGCGAATAAGAAATGTTTTGTTCTCCCTGCGGTAAGGCCACTAGTCAGGCTCCTGAGGAAGCACTATACACTCCTGATTTCGAGGGTTGTGTACAAGGCCGATCGTGGAGGGGAGAGGATGACCCCTTTGAGGGGCCTGTTTGGTGCAGGGCCAGTAGGACTGCCTGGGTTCACATCCTGGTTCCCCCAATTACAGGCTGTGACTTGGATCTCTCCGAGCCTCACTTCCTCCATCTGCAAGATGGGCGTGTGAAGATCATCTCCACTACTCGCCCTCACCCCCCACCCCTCCACCGCTCCCCTGTTCTTGGATTTTGTGAGGCCAGTAGAATACTTGGCACAGACTCTGGCACATACACAAGTGTGAAAACTCATTGCGATCGCTAATAAACTCAATCCACGGTGAATCTCACGCAGAAAAACCCAAAATTGGGCTCTGGCAGTATATTTAAATTTTTATTTTGTCTTCGTTTAGTCTTACTTTAGGATCCAATTGGTTTTCTTACCTCCATTCCTCCATTTATCTAGTGTTCCTCTTAGAGTTATGAGATCCTTGGGGGAGGAGTGGAGTCTCTTAATAACAAACATTTTAATTGTTTTTCATTACAATAGCAATTATAGTCAACAATTTTGTGCATCAGGAATTTTGCATTCTATTCATTTAGTATTTGTTAAATAATCTACTAAGTAAAAGGTACCCTGCTTGGCCCTGGGAATATAGCAACAAACTAGGCAGACCAAATTCCAGCTTTGAGTTTAGTTGGGGAAAGGGAGGGATGTGGTCTTTGAGGAAACAGATAAATCTATTTTGCATGTTTTCTCTCATTTAATTCTGGTGACAAAGCAGTTTTTAAGTACTTGAGTATGCCCATTTTGCAGAGGATGAAACTGAGAACAGAAGAAACCCTGCAATCTAATGTAGCCTCTGAGCCCATCTTTCAACACCTAAAAGGGAGAGTTTACACAGCCTCTTGCCTTTGTTCTACACCCATTAAATGTTGTATTGAAAAAATGTAAAGTGGATGCACCCAGCTGATACGTCTTGTCACTTGTGCAGTTGCAGCTTTTAATAGTTTGATTCCCTTCCTCTTGGACTTAAAGGGAGGCAGAGTTGACCTTTAGATCTGACAAAGGTACACCATCTCTGTACAGTGAAAGGACCTTTTATCTAGAACTTAAAAAAAATTTTTTTTTTACTTTTATTTTAATTTAATTAATTTATTTTTGACAGAGAGAGAGCTGAACTGGGGAGCTCCCAGTTCAGCACATGGTTCCGCACGGCCTGGGCCGGGATTCGATTCTTGGTCCCTGGTGCTGCAAAGTGAGCGCTCAACCCACTGAGCCATCCCGGCTTCCCCTAAATTTTTTTATGTCTAAATCTCTTTTATGCTGTTTTCAGTTTAAAATATGCCCCAAAGTTGGGATCTCTCAGCAGGTTAAGCTCCCAGCCCATGCGGACCCATATGCTGAACTGGGATGTTTTTCCCATGCAGGAGGCCCCTAGTTTGGTTCTTGCCCTGCGTGGTCTCCACCTACCTGTGTGGAACAAAACCATGTTGAAAACTGATGACATACAACTATGGAGACTGCTCTGGGCCCTCCCCCTTCTCTCTGTCTCTCTGTCAAAAACAATAAATTAAGTCTTTTTTTTTTTTTTTAAGATTTATATATTGTTTTTGACAGAGAGAGAGACAGAGAGAGAACTGAACTGGGGGCACTCCCCAGTTCAGCATGTGGGTCTGTCTGGGCCAGGGCCAGGATTCGATCCTCAGTCCCCGGGGCTTCAAAGTGAGCGCTTAACCTGCTGAGCCATCCCAGCTTTCCCATTAAATCTTTTTTTTTTTTTTTTGACAGAGAGAGATACAGAGACAGAGACAGAGAGAGAGAGAGAGAGAGAGAACTGAACTGTGGGAACTCCCCAGTTCAGCATGTGGGTCTGTCTGGGCCGGAGCTGGGAT
>PVKE010010467.1:0-13160 GCA_004027555.1 Craseonycteris thonglongyai | reverse complement strand
TTTTAATTTTACGGTGTTTTATATATTGTTTTTCTCTATATAGACATTATTTTTCTGAACTATTTTAGATTAAGTTACAGATGTGTGCTACCTTTATTTTCTAAACTTAATGTATATTTCCACTAAATAATGACATTCTCTTATGAGTTTACAGATACTTATCAAAATTAAGAGACAGCTGTGATACAATATTATTACTATACAGACCTATTCAAATTTAGCCATTGGTTCCAATAAAATCTTTAAAGGAAGAAGAAATTCTGTTTAATCTAGGAGCCAAACCAGGAACACATGTATTTGGTTGTCCAGTCTCCAAGCTCTTTAAGCTTGGAATAATCTCTCAGTCTATCTGTCTGCCTTTCATGACCTTGACTCTTTTGAATGGTATAGGCTCTTTCTTTTGTAGAATGTTTCTCAATTTGAATTTGTCTTCCTTATGAATAGATTCATATTGTGCATTTTGGCAGGAATATCACAAAGTAGTGTTGTGTCTTTAGTGCCTCATATTAGGAGGCACGTGTTGCCCATTTGTTCACTACTGGTGATGTTAATGTTTTATCATTTAAGATGATGTGTGCCAAGTTTCTTCACTATAGTGTTGTTATTAAAAAAAAAATTTTTAGGGGAAGCCGGGATGGCTCAGTGGGTTAAGTGCTCACTTTGCAGCCCTGGGGACTGAGGATTGAATCCCGGCCCTGGCCCATGCGGACCCATATGCTGAACTGGGGAGTGCCCCCAGTTCAATTCTCACCAGGGTGAGATCCTGGCCCAGTTCCTGCCCTGTGCAGCCCTGCGCTCACCTGTGGAATGAAACTGGAAAAACCAATGATGTGCAACTATGGAGACTATTCTGGGCCCTCCCCCTTCTCTGTCTCTGTATCTCTCTCTCTCTCTAAAAAAACAACAATAAAAATAAATATTAAAAAATTTTTTTTTTATTTTTTTTAAGATTTATTTTATTGTTTTTAACAGAGACAGAGAGAAGGGGAAAGGCCCAGAGCAGTCTCCATAGTTGGATGTCATCAATTTTCGACATGTTTTATTCTACACAGGTGGGTGGGGGCAGCACAGGGTGTGAACTGGGCTGGGGGCCTCTGGCATACCCCCCCTCAAGCCAGGAGCTGAATGGGGGTAGGAGAGACTGTGGGGGGGGGGGGCTCGAGAACCGAACTGGGGGCATGGGAAACACACCCCAGTTCAACATATTAGGTTCACATGGGCTGGGGCTGGGATTCGATCCTCAGTCCCCGGGGCCACAAAGTGAGAGCTTAACCCTTTGAACCATCCTGTCTTCCCCTATTTTTAAATTTTTAATTAGTAAGAATCGGGAGATACCAACTCCATGTAAATATCTTATTTGCATCCAACTTTTACCCACTGGTTTTAGCATCTATTAATGATTGCCCGAGTCAGTTATTATTATAATAATTGTATTATGATTTTCTATTTCTATCAGTTCTTCATTGACGAGTTATTCTACTGTAGAATTTTTCTTTTAATTATTTTTTACCTTTATAAATATTAACATGGATTCTTTTTTTTTTAAAGATTTATTTTTATTGTTTTTGACAGAGAGAGAGATAGAGACAGAGAGAGAAGGGGGAGGGCCCAGAACAGTTTCCATAGTTGCACATCATTTGTTTTTCCACATAGTTTTGTTCCACAGGTGGGCGCGGGGCTGCACAGGGCAGGAACTGGGCCACAGTCTCATCCTGGTGAGAACTGAAATGGGGGCACTCCCTAGTTCAGTATATGGGTCTGCACGAGCCGGGGCGGGGATTTGATCCTCGGTCCCTGGGGCTGCAAAGTGAGCGCTTAACCCACTGAGCCATCCCGGCTTCCCCCATGGATTCTTATTTAATAGGTTATAATCTGTTACTGTCATTATTGAGGTGTTCACATTGTCCCAGATTTGGCCAGTGGGAACCCCTCAAAGCTAGTTTTTGTGTCCTTTTCACAAGATTCGAACATTTTTTAAAAACTTTTATCTATTTATATGAAACAGTAAAAAAAATGGTATACTTTGGAAATTCAGTGGCAAGTTCCCCAAATTCTTAAACCAGTTAACTTTCTGGCACACACACACACACACACAACTAATTGAGGTACTATAAAAGCATGTTTTGAACACTTTGTTACTATATGAGTGATTTTGTAATAATCTGTACTTTTAGTGGTTTCCATAGTTGTTTACCAAACAAGTTTGCAGGAAAAAAAATGATTGTATAGAAATGGGAGTAGCAGTTTAATATGGGAGCTGAATAATAATAAAATGATTAGTAGTACTATAGTATAGACATAGTGCCCTCCCTTTTTTCATATTTACTGTTTTACACAAGTAGTACATGAATTTTGTTTTATCATTTAAGCAATCCAGATAAAGTAAAAATCCCCTTTTATTCATTTAACTGTCTTGTGGTGCTGCCAGACACAAAGACTCTGGTAAGTGCCCTGGGGCTTCTAAGGTGGGTAAGATTCAGTTTGTCCTCAGTGATCTTCCAGCTATTTTTCCTTCTATGTCCTAGCACTTTGTCAGTTGTCTTGTAAAAAAAGCCTTGACAACTGGGTTTTAATGAAGTTTGGACAGTGATAATCCACTTTTTCTTTCTTTTCTTTTTTTTTATTGTTTTTGACAGCAAGAGATACAGAGACAGAGAGAAGGAGGAAGGCCCAGAACAGTCTCCATAGTTGCACATCATTTGTTTTTCCACATAGTTTCATTCCACAGGTGGGAGTGGGGCTGCACAGGGCAGGAACTGGGCTGGGGTCTTCACCCTGGTGAGAACTGAACTGGGGGCACTCCCCAGTTCAGCATAAGAGTCCACACGGACCGGGGCCAGGATTCGATCCTCGGTCCCCGGGGCTGCAAAGTGAGTGCTTAACCCACTGAGCCATCCTGGCTTCCCACATTACCAGTTTCTAATGTGTCCTTTCAGAAACCTGAGGGTTGTCCAGAAAAAGTCCAGCCATATATTCCTCTATTTTTCATATTACATGACTGGGTACTTTCTGGATAGCCCTTGTATTCCTATAGGTCATGTAATATCATACATAAAAGAACTTCCATGGGGAAGCTGGGATGGTTCAGTGGGTTAAGTGCTCACTTTGCAGTGCCGGGGACCGAGGATCGAATCCCGGCCCCGGCCCGTGCGGAACCATATGTTGAACTGGAGAGTTCCCCCAGTTCAGTTCTCTCTCCATCTCTGTCTCTGTATCTCTCTCTCTCTGTCAAAAAATTAATAAATAAAAAAAATAAAAAATAAATAAATAAAGAACTTCAGTTTTGCATTGTATTTCATTGTATGATTGCATAATATTTTTTTCTACAGTCCACTACTGATGGACATTTTCATGCCAATTATTTGCTGTTGTAAACAGTGCTGCATAATTTTGTAAAAACTGTCACTTTATAAATGTGTAGAATAGATTTCTGGAAGTAAAATTGCTGCTGCAAGGAGTTTATGATTTGTATAATTTTGATAGATTTTGCCAAATTATTCCAGAGATGGTATATCAATTTTTGTACTCCTACCAGCAAAGTATGACTCAAATAGAAGATGGAGGATTTAAGACCAGACCAGGTTTTCAGGGGACTAAAAATAGTGATGTTATTGAAGTACAAAGGACTAGGTGAAAAATGGCAGGAGGTGAGACTAGAGAAGCAGGAAGAGGCAACATTTTTTTATGTTGGATTTTCAGGCTTGTCCAATTTGCAGCCCGGCCACATGCAGCCCAGGACAACTTTGAATGCGGCCCAACATAAATCCATAAACTTTCTTAAAATATTATGAGGTATTTTTGTGATTTTTTTTTTTAGCTCATCAGCTATCATTAATATTAGTGTATTTTATGTGTGACCCAAGACATTTTTTCCGGTGTGGCCCAGAGAAGCCAAAAGATTGGACACCCCTGCTCTAGCTAATGTAGAGCAGAAGAAAGAATGAGTAAATGACATAGTTAAGACTGTTGTTCTAAAGAGAGCACTTGGTGGTCCTATGAAGATGGATTTGAAGGGGAAGACAGGAAACAGTAAATTATTAGATTAATGCAGTAGTCTTCTTTTCAGACCGAGGGGTTTGGAAACTATCCCTTGTGACTAAAAGGGATACAGTATGCTAAGGGAGATAGAGGAGATAAATTTAAAAGATAAAAGAGCAGGTCTCATTGAAAGTAGCAAGAAAAGCTTCCTGGAATAGTCAGTTACATTTTGATGAGCCGGTAGATCTTGGATTGGTAGATATGGAGAAATGGGGTAAAGGAAATCATTCCAGTTCCTGAGAATGGAATAAGTAAGCTAAGAGTAGGTAAACTTTTTCTATAAAGGCTAAATATTTTAGGCTTTGTAGGACACATATGGTCTCTGTCATGTATCCTCTTTATGCAACCCTTTAAAAATGTAAAACCTTAGCTCATTCTTTCTGAAACAGGCCAGGCTGGTTGGGTTGGTAGGGTGGATGGGGTAGGGTGGGGAATACCCTTAGCTTCTGGAAGGTGCAGGATATACTTCTTGAGTAAAATCAGGAGTATAGTAGTCCTCCTTTATCTGCTGTTTCCTTTTCTGTGGTTTCAATTACTTGCAGTCAACTGTTGTCAAAATATTTGAAATGAAAAATTCCAGAAATAATCAATTTGTAAGGTTTAAATTGTGTGCCATTCTGAATAGTGAAATTTTATACTGTTCTGCTCTGTCCCACTTCGGACATGAATTATTCCTTTGTCCAGCATGTCCATGCTATATATATTTCTACCCTGTCACTTAGAAGCCCTCTCAATGATCTGATCAACTGTTGAGGTATCATAGTACTTGTGTTCAGGTAACCCTTATAGTAGTCTAAGGCTACACCACAATGCTTACATCATTCACCTCACTTCCTCTCATCTCATAGGCATTTGTATCATTTCACATCATAATAGAAAGGTGAGTACAGTACAACAATATTTTGAAAGAGAGCTGCCCTTTCCCACCTGCTCTCACCTTATATCTAGTGATGCTGGTAGAATTACATTTCTTTAATTTTTAGCATGAAGGAAGAGTTGAGATGGAATTTCCCTGTCCCTTAAAGACTGCTGACCTCTAGTGCATCTTTTGTCAGTGAGCATTATTAACTCATATTGACAACTTGCTTATCAACTTTTTCCTGATGAATTCTGGCCTTATCTTATTTACATTTATTGTGGCTATTTTGCCTTAGTCACTTGTTTTAAAAGCTTTGTGCCTGTGTTAATAGGAAGTCACATTCCTTTTCATTTTTGTGAAACTACTTTTTATCAGCACAAAAACAGGCAGTGATTACATACTCTGCTCTAGCTGTTCCTATTACACATGTCCTTGAACTCACTTTGAGCACCTATTAGGTGCTCGTAGTTGTACACAGATTTTTGTTGAGGCGAAGGAATGCTCTAAATATAGTAAAATTCAAAGATGAAGTTTCTCTGAGATCCTTCTATTTCATAGTCCCATGAATGAATTAAAAGGCAATAAATCCTGAGGGACCCCTGATAAAATCTTCAGGCTAGATTACGTTATACATGGTTTCTGACAACCTTTATTGCTTGCTTGTTCTTTTTGTGGCTGCAGGTAAATAGGATAATGAGAATTATTAAGACATGTAAAGTTTGGAGACAACAATTGGGTCACATTAAGTTTATCAGTCATCTTTTGTAATTAAGGCTATTTCCATTTTTAAAGCAATTGAAATTCTTTAGTTTTTTTAAAGCACATGTTGGTTGTGGCAGTGAAAGCTATAATGTGCAGTAATCAAAGCTTTTTTGATCATGGGACAAATTCATAAATGCAGATTTGGAACTATGTGTGACAGGATTGTCTGGATGCTTGAATAGGATTTATAAGCCAAAAGGGGTTTATTTAAACTTCTGCTATCAGAAATGGGAACTTGGGATCCCTTTAGGGCTTAATTGGTTTGACTAGCTTTTAATTTTAATTTTTTTTTTAAATTGTTTTTGAGAGAGAAAGAGAGATACAGAGAGAGAGAGAGAACTGAACTGGGGGCACTCCTCAGTTCAGCACATGGGTCCGCTTGGGCCAGGACCGGGATTTGGTCCTTGGTCCCTGGCACTGCAAAGTGAGCGCGCTTAACCCACTGAGCCATCCCGGCTTCCCCTTGACTAGCTTTTTAGCTTGGAGGCTGAAGAGTTAATTTATGGTGTGATGGTTTGACCATGTGTAGAACACAAACTTGTTTTAAGGGAAGGATCTCTCTTTGTACGTTTATTCGTTTGCCAAATCAATTCTGCTTACCTGTGGACCCTCTTTTTGATTATAGGGAAAACAGGCAGATATCCATGCCAATTAAAATTTAGAACATGACAGACCGATGTCAGTCCCACAGATTAAGGGGAAAACTGGGCTTCTGGTTTTATTAAGTGTACCCTAAATGATGACATTTAAAGATTTATTTTTATTGTTTTTTGGCAGAGAGAGAGACAGACAGAGAAAGAGAGAAGGGGGAGGGCCCAGAGCAGTCTCCATAGTTGACAGCATTAGTTTTCCATATAGTTTCACTCCACAGGTGGGCATGGGGCTGTGCAGGGCAGGAACTGGACCGGGAGCCTCCAGCATACGCCCTGGCAAGAACTGAACTGGGGGCACACCCCAGTTCAGCATATGGGTCTGCCGGGGCCGGGATTCGATCCTCAGTCTCCAGGGCTGCAAAGCGAGCACTTAACCCACTGAGCCGTCCCATTTTCCCCTATTTTTACTGTTTTTGACACAGAGAGATAGAGAGACAGAGAGATGGGGGAGAGCTCAGAGCAGTCTCCAAAGTTGCACGACATTAGTTTTCTACATAATTTCATTCCACAGGTGGGCATGGCTCTGCACAGGGCCGGAACTGGGCTGGGGGCCTCCCACATGGGAGGCTCGCCTCAACGAGAACCGAACTGGGGGCACACTCCAGTTGAGCATATGGGTTGACATGGGCTGAGGCCGGGATTCTGTCCTTGGACCGGGGACCTATAAGACAAGCTCTCAACCCACTGAGCCATCCCAGCATCCCCAATTTTTGTCTCTTTATATAAACATTTTATTAAATAAAAATGCATAAATCATAAATATACAGATCAACGAGTTTTCACAAAGTGATCATGTTTGTGTAAATCCTGTCTAGATTAAGAAATAGAACATTAAGAGCAACTACTTCAGAAGCCTACCTCTCACCTATAAGTTAGTGTCCTTCCCTCTCCCCCAGGGTAACCAATATCCTAACCTCTTTCACCATACATTAGTTTTGCCTTAAAAAAATTATATACGGTAAGTGGAATAATGTGTATTTTTCTGTACCTGGCTTCTTTTACTGGACAAATAGTTCATTCTCATTGCTGTATAGAATTCCACTATAAAAATATATTGCCAGTTTATTTATTATTGGATGTTTTATTTCCAGTTTTGGGCTGTTTGGAATAATGCTTCAAGGAACATTCTTCTATGTCTTTTGGTATATACATTAAGGTGACCAGATTTTAACATTGGTAAAGCGGGACACCATTGACCGGGGGGGAGGGGGTTCTTGATTAAAAATTTGGTTTATCTCCCGCCGTTCCCTAGCTTGTCGTGCATTCTTTCCAAAAATCGGGACTTTTTTAAAACGCCACAGGACGCGGGACAAATTGTTAAAAATCGGGACTGTCCCGTCTGGTCACCTTAATATACATACCTACACGTGGAATTGGTGGGTCATTGAGTGTGTATATGTTCAGGTTTGTTACTTATAGATACTACCAAAAAGTTTTCCATAGTAGTTTTACCAGTTTATAATTATATCAACAGTCTATGAGAAGTCCATTTATTATGCATTCTTACCAGTCTTGCTGATCCTTTACTCCAGGGGTGTCCAAACTGTTGGCTTCTCTGGGCCACATTGGAATAAGAATTATCTTGGGCCATACATAAAATACACTAACACTAATGATCACTGATGAGCTATAAAAAAAATAAAAATCGGGAAGCCAGGATGGCTCCATCAGGTTAAGTGCTCTCTTTGCAGCCCCAGGGTCCAAGGATCGAGGTCCTGACCCTGGCCCGTGCAGACCTATATGTTGAACTGGGTGTTCTTCCCATGCAGGAGGCCCCCAGTTCAGTTTTTGTGAGGTGAGCTTCCTATGTGGGAGACCCCTGCCCCAGTTCCTGTCCTGTGTGGCCACTACCCACCTATGTGGAAGGAAAACCATGTCAAAAATTGATGATGTACAACTATGGAGACAGCTCTAGGCCCTCCCCCTTCTCTCTGTCTCTGTCTTGTCAAAAACAATAAAATAAATCTTTTTTAAAAATCGCAAAGTAATCTCATAACGTTTTAAGAAAGCTTACGAATTTGTGTTGGGCTGCATTCAAAGCTATTCCTGGGCCTCATGCGGCCCCATGTGCCACAGGCTGGACAAGCTTGCTTCACTGTGTGTGTGTGTGTGTGTGTGTGTGTGTGTGTGTGTGTGTGTGTGTGTGTGTGTAAGTATGAGGGATGCAGTAGTACACAAAACAAAACCCTCTCACAGATCTTGGAATTTAATGTAATTAAAATATATTTTATATTTTAAGCGCTATTTTCTTCATAACAATTTTTTCTATTTTTATTTTATTTCAGAGTATCATGGGCCACAAAAAATTACTTGCGGCCCACGGGTCGCCAGTTTGACACCCCTGCTATAAACTAAATAAGGTAGATTTGAAGTGTTTAATGACAGTTACATTTGTAACCCTGGGAGTATCATACTTTTTAACAATTCTTTGACATCATTATTGTGACTTCTTTAACATTTTGTATTTGTGTTTTGGAGATGAAAGACATATTTTAGCATTCTATAGTTATTAATAAAAATAATGGTCTTCTCTGGCTAAAAAGGTAAAAATGCTGACCTAAGCTTGCCTGATCTGCAGCTAGCATTGTTTTAGCAAACTTCGTGGGATGTATATGCACCAGCCAGGCAGGTGTTTTACTTTAGCTGCAGCTGTACCATCTGTGGGAGCAGGTGGACAGGTCCTTTGTCATCAGGAAAGCACAGCTGATTAGACATAGGAGAAGAGCTAATTGATTGTTTTTCCTTAGCTATAGCTCTCTCTAATCACATACACTTCACGTAAGCACAGCTTTTACCTGTGACTTTAGTCAGGGAAATAACAACAAAAGTGAACAAAAATACGGTGTACATTTGACTGCCTTAAAAAAAAAACCAGTTGGTTTTTTTTTATTGGTGGTTTATTTTTTTTTGTTTTTTTTGTTTTAATTTTTAACGGAAATAATAGCACTACTTTGAAAGTTGCTGCAAGTATTAATATTTATTTATTTTTTAATTGTTTTTTGACAGAGAGAGAGAGAGAGAGAGAGAGAGATACAGAAACAGAGAGAACTGAACTGGGGGAGCGCCCAGCCCAGCACATGGTTCCGCACGGGCCGGGGCCGGGACTTGATGGCCGGGACTCGATCCCCGGTCCCCGGCGCTGCAAAGTGAGCACTCAACCCACTGAGCCATCCCGGCTCCCCCCCCTCCCCCCCGAAAAAACACAACAGTTTTATTTTATTGTTTGAGAGGAAGGTGAGAGACAGAGAATGGAAGAGGGTCCAGAGCAGTCTCCATAGTTGTACATCATTGATTGTGACAGTTTCATTTCACACAGGTGGATGTGGGGCCACATGAGGCAGGAACCAAACCAGGGGCCTCCCACATGGTAGGTGAGAACTCCACTGCCATGGTGGTTACCGGTTGTGCCTCACCGCAGTTCAGCATATGGGTTTGTACCAACCAGAGCTAGAAATTGAACCCCAGACCTTGCAATTGCAAGGCAAGAGCTCAAACACTGAGCTATCCCAGCATCCCTGGCTACTGTGGTTTTATGGGATTGGCACTGAGAAAGATAATTTAAGGGTTTCTTTTGTTAGTTTAGTTTTTATTTTTGTTTTTGTTACTTGAGAATATTTCTAGTTCATAATACTGACTTCTCTGAGAGAGTTCCTTCTAAGGATAGTTAAAAACAGTAATTTATGTGTATATGAGGGCTGTCTAGAAAGTACGTATCCAGCCATGTAACTATTCTTGTTGTATTGACAATGGTTGGATATTTTTCTGGACAACCCTCGTATAGTTTATGGCAGGCTCTTTCTCTGGGGAACTGGGAAGTAAGCAAAAAGGGCCTTTTAGTAGGCAAAATAGAGGGCAAAATAAATGTCATATAGATCATATGCATGGAAGACTAGAAAGGAAATATAGACTGTTTCATAGATTCTTGGAGGGAGAGACTAGAGAACATTCATGACTTTTATCCCTAACTATTTCATAGATGAAAAAGCTAAAACCTAGAGAAAATACTTTCTTAGTATACCAGGGTTTGTTTACTTGGAGGTTTGGGTGAAAATTCAAAATAACTAATTCTGAAAAAGTGGATCAAATCCAGTGATATTTTACAAGAAATAGCAAAGTGAGTAAGCCAATTTAATATAGTGAACAACCATGTATGTGCATAATTGTAGCTCATCTGGGACTACAAACTAAAAATGAGCCTGTGTTAACATAGGTTGTTTCAGAAACAACTAACGGGCTACATGAAGGAACTAGGGTTTTGCCCTATCACACTTAAGGTTTAACTTCACATTTGCTCCTCACTTGAAGAGAGATATATGGACAGCATTTGAGAGGGTTCAAAGATCCCCAAATATGATTAAGAAACAAACTTCAATTGAAAGGTTGAAGAAGCTGTGCCTGGTGAAGAGAAAGCATAGATGTATTGTATTGATAAGCCTTTAAGGATTGGTTTGCAGAAGTTGGCTAGTTGTATACTTATTCCCTTTAGAACCAGATAAAAAGGGACAGGCAGCATCATAATTTACCTCTAAATGAATCCACTTAACTCTAAAATGAATCCATTACATTGACCTTTAGGAGATTTTGAACAACAATGGCTTTTATAGAAAATGAAGGAATCATAGTGCATGGTTCTTATTTCTGCTTATTGTGTGCGAGGTTAAAGTGAAGTTATATAAAGAGTGTTCTCACGAATGCCAGAGAGAAACATCTGAATATTTGGCTTCATTCATGAATATAATTTATTCATTCAGCAATATTTATTGAGTGTCTCCTGTGTGCCAGGTACTGTTTTAGATACTAGAGATAGAGCAGTGATCAAAATGAATTCCTTGCTTCCACAGGGATCACAGTCTAGTGAGTGAGGAGACAGCCAACACAAGCAAACAAATGTCAAACTCCAGGTGGAGATAAATGCTTTGGAGAAAAATAAAGCAAGCCAAGGAATTGGAAAATGGTGGGAGAAGGAAGGTGTGGAGAGGTTTGCTGTTTTTATATTCAGATGATTTTTGATGACTCTTTTGGTTTAAGGGCTAATTTATTTCCCTAGGTTAATTTGTTTTTGTTTTTGTTTTTGAAGTTATTACTTGTCTTGGATCGAGTAGACTTCAGTTTTAAGGCCAACAAAATATGTATACATATTTCAGGTTTTGATTCAGAGAATTATGTGTAACTTAGTGCCTGGCACATAGTTGGTTGGCACTTAATAAAAATGTTTCTTAATAAACCTCAAGTAAGATCTTTTATTTATTTATTTATTATTATTATTTTTTTATACATTTATTGTTTTGGACAGAGACAGAGAGAGACAAGAGAAGGGGGAGGGCCCAGAGCAGTCTCCATAGTGGTACGTCATCAGTTTTCTTTTCTTTTTTTTTTGACAGAGAGAGAGAGATACAGAGACAGAGAGAGAACTGAACTAGGGGAACTCCCCAGTTCAGCACATGGGTCCGCACGGGCCGGGGCCTGGATTCAATCCTGGATTCAATCCTGGGTCCCTGGCGCTGCAAAGTGAGCACTTAACCCACTGAGCCATCCTGGCTTCCCCAAGATCTTTTATTAAGAACATCAGAATTGCTCTTCCGGGGACCATGTTTACAGGTATTCAGAATGGTCCAGCGTTTGACATACCATCTGAGGCTGTCCTACAATACAGCGTCAAACAAAACCAGGCTGTCCCGGACCCCTGGTAATAGAATAGTTTACCTTTATACCGAGAAGGTCGGGAAAGCACCAAAGTCTGCATGCGGCGTGTGCCCAGGCCAACTTCGTGGGGTTCATGCTGTGAGACCTAAAGTTCTGATGAGGTTGTCTAAAACTGAAAAACATGTTCACAGGGCCTATGGTGGATCCATGTGTGCTAAATGTGTCTGTGATAGGATCAAGCGTACTTTCCTCATTGAGGAGCAGAAAATCATTATGGAAGTCCTAAAGGCACAAGCAGAGTCAGAAAGCAAAATAAAAAATAGAGCTTGAATAATAAAGACAGTTAAAAGGTTAAAAAAAAAGAAAAGAAAAGAAAAGAAAATCAAAATTGCCCTCCCATGAGTCTTGTGGGCTGAGTTCTTGGTTGGGTATGAAATAAAGGATGTGGAGCCTGGGTAGGCTACATGACTTTTAGATGACTATTTCAAGTTCCTTCTGTTGTTCCTCTTTTCATATTGTTATATAACCTTTGGATCCATGAAACGGTTGCTGGAATCCAGAATCTGGGGATTTGAACAGAAGTGGTTTCCTCGCTCTGTTGTTTACATAACCAACTAGATGGGTATGGCCTGTGGGTTCCTGAATGATGGGTAACATTTCTCTCCTTTTGTTCTCGTTTTCTCCTGGAACTTGCCTAGATGTGCTTGTTGCAAACTTTCAAGTAAAAGAAGTTTTGTTTCATGGGAAAGCTGGGATGGCTCAGCGGGTAAAGCGCTCGCTTTGAAGCCCTAAGGACCGAGGATCGAATCCCGGCTCCGGCCCAGGCGGACCCCCATGCTGAACTGGGGAGTTCCCACAGTTCAGTTCTCTCTCCGTCTCTGTCTCTCTCTTTCTGTCAAAAATGAAATAAAATTAAAAAACAAAAACAAAAAAACAAACAAACCAGTTACCCTGAAACAAAGTGGCTTAAAGTAAAAACAATTTATAAAAAAAACGAAGTTTTGTTTCAAATTTAGTTTTAAGTACTTTTTTTTTATTCAGATGTTCAGTTACACACTTAAAAAAATAGGATCCATATGATGACAGAAGAGACTTGACTTTGACTTTGGGTAGTGAACACAATGTAATAGACAGGTATTCAGTTACACACTTAAAAAAATAGGATCTATATGATGACAGGAGAGACTTGACTTTGGGTAGTGAAC
>PVKE010010466.1:0-42428 GCA_004027555.1 Craseonycteris thonglongyai | reverse complement strand
ATATTGGAAGCAAACTGAATTTATGAGCAGGGAAACACTGAATAATTTTATCTGAGTCTCAAAGAAACAGGTAAGTCATGATAACTTGAGGAGAGTTTATTCACAAAAGGAATATTTTAAAAATATGATTTGTATATAGAGAATCCTCAAGAGATAATTCGAATAACCCGAATTTAGTGGGAGTGGAGCAGCTACCCTCCATAGGCCCAAGTGGTGGAATCTGTGGCCAAGGCTCAGAAGGAAAAAATGGAGTAGAGAAAACTTCCTTCAGAGGAGACATGGTCTTCAGTTCAGGGAAACAGCCAGGCTGAGGCAAACTTACATGGAGCCAGCCAGGGAATAAATACCCTGCCCTCAGCCTTTTGTTCTTTTTCTTATCACCCATAGGGCTTCCTATTTTTAATCCAAAAAGAACCAGAGGGCAAGGGAGCCCTTGGGATTTTGCCTCCCAGAGTGCAAGGTACAGATAGGCTGAAAGAACCTAAGTAGAGTAGTAGAAAAGAAGATACCTAACACAATATTCACATGACATGGACACCATGGAATAATATACAGCTATAGAAAAGATGTATTAACTGAAATGGGTAGTCCATATTATGAATATACGTATTCGTATATTATACATACTTGTATGTGGAAAAAAGAGTTTGACATTTTGAATGTGATTAAATTTTGAAAACAATTGCGTTACATGCATGTACATATATATATATGTGTATAAACATGTATTTATATAAATGTGTGTGAAATATATTAGCTTTATTATTTTAGTTTTTGTACAAAGTCCTTTGAAATACATTAGGGTAATAAGATGTTGTAAAGATTGTGAAAATGCTAAATGCATTTTGTATGTTTATGACAGGTGATCAGTAATATGGATTAATTGGTTGATATGGCTGGAATATAAAGATAGTTTGCTCATAATTTGCATAAGCTAAATTTTTCTTGGTAATATATGTAGGCAAATAAACTTTCAGGAAGAGAACATACCAGGTTATTTTTTTCTTATATCTACAAGGCTGGATTTTAAATGGAGCAAAGCTTACTGGAATCTGACCTACTTTTGAGTCAAGGAAACATAACAGTTATTTGTAGGCAACTCTAATGTGAGGCTCTTAGCTCAAAGTCAAAAAGTTACCCTAAAGTCTGGAACATTTGGTAGATGTTAACCTGGTAATGAGTCTGATTTCTTCTGTGCAGCTGGAAGTCCCTAAATAGTTGGGATTTTTTTCTTGTTTATTGCAGGATTTTATGTAAGCATCCCTTCCCCCATGTTAATAGATGCCTGTGCATATGCTACATATTTTATTTTTAAAGTATTTTCAAAGTCATTAAGTTTCAAATACCACCTTTTCCCAGAGCAACTTTTAGACCTTGTTGTTTTAAAAACACATGCCAGACTTGGATGTACTACAGATAACACACCATGCTCGCACAGCTGTTTCATCAGCCTTACCTGGGATCATTTTCAAAATTTCAGGGCAAGACAGGAGTCCCACAACCAAATTCTGGGAACACAGCAGTCTCCCAGCACTGAATCCATATGACACACTGACAGTGATTCAAAGCTACATTTGATACTTCAGTCTACATGACACCAAACAACTGGAGTTCTGTTCTCTCTCTCTCTCTGCCTCTCTTTTGATCTCTCTCTCTCTCTCTGTGTAAAAGAAGTACAGATGCTCTGACATTATGGACACAGCCATTTGGGAAGAGTCCCTAAGAAAGTCAAGGCTTATGTGTGAACTGGGAAGAACCATAAGTCGCTCTTGGACCTCTCCAGGCATGGCTGCACATGTAGAGTGTTGGCCGTCATTAGTGTTGACCTCATATGTGAAAGGCAGCAATCATATAGCTGCTTTAAAAGGAAAAAACTCACATGTGGCAAAAAAGGTTTGCTAAAAGTATATTAAAATATGACACTTCTAATGCATAGGAGAAGTGTCTTGCATTTAGAACAGTTTGTACTTAATCAGTGGACTTGTATACATTAGCCAATGAACCATTCTGTTGGGTATTAATTCTGATTACCTAAAATAAATTATCTACTAAATGAAAGTTATAGCCTTGACATTGTAGAATTATAACTTAAACTAAAAGACTCATTGTTATTGAAATCTGAATGTTATTTTTAATCATGAAGCCCATATAGAAAACTAGACAGCAATAATATTGAAAAAGCTAATCTAATAATTGCTTACTCTGTTTTCATGATTTATCTTGATAACTCTGGGTACCTGAAAGTGGTAGCAAAGTAGAGATTCATAAAAGTGCCTGAAAGCTTTCATGATAAAGAACAAATGAGTGACTGTTACTGAAATGCTTGCATAAAGCAGGTCAAAGTTGGAGAATCTTATTGTCTCACACCTTCAATCCCACTATTTTAGCACATAAGAAGCTTCTGTGCTTGCAGGAAATGGAGCAGAAAGCAAAACAGAGCAATAGAAAGTTAAGTGAATGAGGAACCTGTAGGGTAAATTAAAGACTATGACTGTTTTGTGATTTTGTGGAAGGCAGACCAAATTGCCACGAAATAATCTGACAAACTTTTTGTGAAATACAGATCAAAAGCAGAATTGTAGGTTAATGCCACAGTCGGGACTCTGGTAAAGCAGGCTTTACTTGAATAAGAATTTTTCAAATAGTCTCAAACATAGTTTCTCTCAGTCCATTTTCTTCTTCACTCCTATAATGTTACTAGTAAAGAGATGGTACCAGGCAACGATGTTAACAGTGTCATCTCACAGCATGATTTCAGATTGGAGCCTATTGAAAATACTTGCTGAGCTAATACTAAATTTTTGCTAGCAGTCTATAAGTTAATAATAACCTACGGATACAAATGTCAGTTACTGTCAGCCTCAACTGTCAACATCACTGTCTTTTCTTCATCGCTACTTGCCCTCTCCCCCATGCTGTGAGAGCTCTTAAGGAAAAACTAAAAATTGACTACACATTAGGGGGTTGGTGGATTCAGAAGCAGGGGAATACATGAAGAAATGAGAAAATAAAATAAAGCAAAACAAAAAACAGAAGTTTAGGGGAAGTAGAGTTTCATACTCCTAGACTGCTTATGTGTACTCAGTGACCCACTGCCAAAAACTTCTTTATGTGCTAGTTGAATTTTCCACCTAGCTCCATATATAATAGGTAAAAAAAAAATCACAAGCCCATCATTGGGTTTCAAATATTAACAGAAGTATCTAATATCTGTTGAATCACTGCTAAGAAACAAGAATTTTGATATAAATTTTATTTTCACAATCACTCTGTGAGCTAATATGCTTTATTCAAATTTAAGATATGAGGGAGCAAAAGCTCATAAAATGTCAAGTAATGTTCCAAGGCCAGGGTGACAGAGCCAAAATTTAAACACCGATGTCAAGACCCAGAGTCTCTCTGCTGCTGCTTTTGCCATTCCATATCGCCTTCGACATTATTATGAACATTTCATATTATGTGATTTCACTCAGTCTAGCTCCAGTCCCTCCTCCAGGGTTCAAGAAACACAGGTTGAGCTCTGTGTGAGCTTTTATGTTATTTCCTAAAGCTTTGCAAGATCAGGTAAAAAGGGAATTTGAGTTTGATGTGGGTGTCGGTAAACTGGCTACATGTTGATTATTTAGCACAGGCATAGATAGGCATTGCATGGGAACGGCCCCGAGGTACTTTGTGGGCTATGAATTAAGAAAGCACTAGATAACAGAAAGTCTAGTCGTACATCTTTTTGAAATATAACTAGATTTGATAGCTTTTAAATGTGTCAATATGGCTAGGTTGAACTACATTCACCAGAATACCCTGCAAGTCCTTGCTTAGGGTGGGTGATAATAAGAAATACAGTTATGAGAGATTTGGAAGGCAAGAGTGAAGCAGCAGCCATTATTTTGTCATTATGCTCAGGTCAAGGCAGGTGCTTCTATAACACATACGTGCCGTCACTTATTGGCTGACTGACTGTGGGATGGGTCATATCCAGGCCTACAACTGCCTCACCTTCCCCTGGTTCTTCAGTGTCTCTGATCCCGGAGCTAGGAGTGTGTTTTGCTCCTGACAAAGCATACCAGCTTCTCCTGCAGAACACTTACTTCACTGAGGTGGGATGCAGTTCCACTCTGTTCTCAAAGTTGCAGCCCGCTCATGCTCATAGGTGCCTGCTTATCCTTGTACTCTACACTTCCACTGCATCCATCTTCCCTTCCTGACATTCTGTGTCCTGTGTATTTCAACCTCCAGCAGCCCAAACAGAGGAAGTAGTTTTACTGAGACTGTGTAACCAGCTTCCACATTGTGTGAGGTCAAATTCCTACATCAAAACTGTTTCTCTGATTGAACTCTTGACTAATACAGTAAGAGAGATCAAAACGTTTTCTCTAATTCTACCTCATACCCTTTGAACCTCAATGTTTATTTGCCTCAGGGGCTGTTCACCTCTTTTCTTCCGAGTATATGCTATAGATTGAATATTTGTGTTCCCCTAAAATTCTGTGTTGAAACCTAATCCTCAATGTGATGGAATTAGGAGGTGAGTCATTTGGAAAGGGATTAGGTCATGAGGGCTTAGCCCTGATGAACGGAATTTAGTGCCCTTAGAAAGGAGACCCCAAGCTCCTGTTTCTTTCACCCTGAGATTATAGGGAGAAGATGGCCATCTGTAAACCAGGAAAGCAGTCTCCCACCAGACAATGAATCTGCCAACACTCTGATTTTGGACTTGAAGACTCCAGAGCTGTCAGACATAAATTTCTGTTGTTTATTAGTCTCCGAGTCTATGGTATTTTGTAATAGCAGCTCAGATAGACTAAAAGAGTTCATTTGGTCCCTCTGCTCCATCTCATATACTACATCTTTCCAACTACTCAGTCTAAGTTCCTATAAACTATTCATAACAACTACCTCTCTATAATGATAGACCAAATTTCTGCACTGCCAACTTGTATATCCAATTGCCTACTGGACATGCCCACATACAAACTATAATTTAATTTGTTCACTATCAAATATTTTAATAATATCAAAAATATTACTATTGTTCACCCTCCACTCTTCATTGGGGGTGGTAATGGCAAGTATTGTTTTTTTCTTTTTAATTTATCGTATAGATTGTCTTGTCTTTCTATGGGTGATGAAGAAAACCCAGCAAATTCCAGACTGGTTGATTAAGAGAAGGTATAATATTAAATATAGGTTTGGTATTAAGGGTTTTTAGCATGACCGATGCCCTTTGGGCCTGTGATTTTTCTCTTTAACACATAATTACATATATGTGTACTTTTTTTTTATATTTACACACACACACACACCTATACACATATATTCAAAGATATCAGTGATTTCTTAACTGGGGTAATTCCCACTCCCCCAATGATCAGGGATGCTACTAGTAAATATCCTTTAATGCACATGGCTAGTCTTTACAACAAAGAATTATCTGACCCAAAATGTCAATAGTGCCAAGACAGAGAAACTCTGAATTATACATTTATATATATACATATGTATGTATATAAAATAACATACATACACATATATTCTTCTATATATAATCAATGAGAAATTTTCTGAGTTTCTGCATGTCCCTTATTTCTTTTTTTTCCCTCACATCTGATTAATAATTTGGCTAGATATAAATAGAACTGTAGGCTAAATATTTTTAAAATATTTCTATCTTTTATTAGTATTACTGATGAAAAGTCTGAGATAAATGTAGATTTATTCTTCATATTTTACTCTCCCTCTTTCTCTCTCATGAATCTTTCAGAGTTTATCTAGTTATGAATGTAACTTTCCCATTAATTCCATCAGTCCTTTCAACAAACATATTTATGTTATTTTTCATTTGAAAAGCTTCTTTATTTCAGATTCTTATTTGGCCTTCAACTATGTTTATTTTATTAATGAGAACATCCAAACATCCACTATTTTTTTTTTTTAGAAAACTTATGTTACAATTTTCAAAAGTATTTAATTGTTCTTTGATTTTCTCTTTTTAAAAAAATGTCATGTCATCCTAGTTTTATTTTAAAAATGCAGTACTCTTTGAAAATCTTTGAAAACAATACTTACATACTTTAATAACTTTTTCCTAATGATTAATTTTTTAGGCAAACCAATATTTGCTATCACTCATGATGTTAATCGTCCTCAACTCTCTACTTAGTCTTGATTGTCCATTTATAATTAATTGAATGACTAGATTTATTAACACAAGCAGGGAGCCTGGAGACCCACACAACTAACAACAGGAAGACTTGACTCTGAAGATGAAGCAGGATAAGTTACTTCTTCTAGGGCAGATTGGATGTCCTGGTTTCCTCTACCTTGTCTGTTCTGATAGTGAGGATTTGACCAAACTCCAAGATCCTCTCTCACAGGATTTTAAACCCTTCCCAGACAGATTACAGACTTGCTTTAGTGTCAGAGTTTTAACCAGAGAGCAAAATCTTTTCCTGTCAGTCACTCCATTTTCTTGTGCAAGCTAGGAAGGGGTTACTCTCTCAGCTATTTTGCAATCAATTATTTAATGACTTTTCCTAATGGTCTCAAGGCCTACTTCTACTCTTTAGACTTCTTGGCTTTTATTTAGCACTCTTCTAGGAATCATTTGGGAAAACTACTCACAAGTATCTTGGGCCTCTGTCTCCAGGGCCTCTCTGGATATTTAAGAAAGGATAAAATTGAGTTTGTAAGGAAAGAATAAAAGACTGATTATTGACTACCTCTTGCTTTCATATCGCAACCAATGGAAAACAATTAATTGTGATTTTGGCTCAATATCGTCAACCAAGGGAGAATAAGCAACATGTTACACAGGTTGCGTATCCTGAGAAGTAGACTCTGAGATGGAGTTGGCATGTAGGATACTTATTAGAAGAAACAGCCTTCATATTTAATACTGATTAGTCATTGGATGTAGGCACATGTGAGGAAAAAAAGTGTGACTTAACTAAGGTAACTTTCTTCTATTGAGGGGAGTCCCCCTCAAAGGCTGATAGTTGATGATCATTGTCTGGCATCACACTCAACAGCCAGGGAAATAATTTCTTCATTCTTGAAAGAATGTCTAGGCAGTGTATCATACATCAACTGTACTCTACCCTTTCTACCACTTGGATTAACTTCTTACAGATTCTGGGAGCATCTTCATTCTTTTGGTAGAAGGGAATCTTAGAAGAGGGAGTTTGGTGGGACAAAGTAACCCCAGCTACTAGCTCCAGGTCCCAATAACACATCAGCAAATGTTTCTCAAAGGCCATAAATCTCCACTACAGATGCATTGGACTTGCTCTAGAACCAAAGGGGTCTGCATGATATTCTCCCACTAGGGTATGGACATAATGTCATTCTTACCCACCAATGATATCTCTAATACTGCAGGGTCTTCTAAGTCATAAGACCACAACCCAAGAAACAAAGTTGCTTGCATGTCAGCTGGGATTGCTACAGAGCCCTTTCTTGCTCTGAGTCCAGTTCATAGGTGCCAACCTTTGAAGTCACTAAGTATTTCCATGTGTGTAATCTGCTGTATTTAGGCCTACCAGTCACTTGTGTTTCATTCTGAATGGACAGAGCACAAGATGCAATATTTTATTCTTTCCTTTAGAAAGACTATGCTAGCATGCCTAAAATCTAAAATATTTATTAACCTAGTGGGCCCCTGAATCTTCATAGGATTGATTTCACACACTCTGGAGTGCATATAGCTTACTAAGACTCCCATCATTCTAGTCACTTCTTATTTATCCAGTTCAATTAGAATAATGTCATTTATATAATAGTGGAGAAGTATGATGTGTTGTAAGATATTCAGACAGCCTGGATTTCTTCAAACTATATTGTAACAGAGAACAGAATAACTTCCATAGCCCTTGAGCAAAACTGTAAATATATTCTGTTACCTATTTCTTTCTTCTGACAAAGACAAGAAAATATTCACCAAATAAAATCAGTGACCATTTACCAAGTTCTTAAAGTCATGCTAATTTGTTCTAGCAGATACACTACATCTGGCACCACACAATAATTGGGGCTACTGTTTTTGTGAGTTTACAGTAATCCATTTGATCCTCTAATATTTGTTGTATTTTGTTTGTTTGTTTGGGGAAAGGGGAAAGGACTGGTGTATCAAACAGAGATATGATGACAACTGTCATTCTTGCTATCACACCTGCATCTTTAAGAATTTAAGGGTGATGCTAATTTCTGCTATTTTTGTACAGTGAGATAGTATGTTTTATTTACTATCCTAGCAAGGAATATGGGTAAAGCAGTTTCAAAGATTTCCACTTGGCCTTAATATCTCCTATGCCACAAGTCAATAATGTAATGTATAAAATGTCACTATGTAGCCAATATAGTAGTCCCACCATTAACCAGAACTCAAGCAGCCAGCACTCTCAAGCAATCAGCAAAAAAATTCGAGAAATAATACTACATTTATCTAACATGGGTACCAGTTAACTGGGGGTCTACTGTATGGCTGTTGTCTATTTGGGGACTCTAAACATGACTGTTGGGTGAGTCTGCAAGTCCAATGGGCCCACTGTGAACTATGCATGAGCCAAGAATCCATCTTTTATCTCTCCTCATATAATCTCACTATAAGAGGAGGTACATGATATACTTCAGATCTCAGGGTATCATATTATCTCAAACTTGTGTTGAACAGTCCTTGAGGACTTAGGAATCATTGTCATATAGAATCGATGTGGCTTTGCAAGTCTCATTTACCTCATGACCCACCAGTCACTTTTTCAGTCAACAGATATGAGGTCCAAACTCTGATTCTAAGATGGAAGCTAGGTAAGATATGGTGACATTTCATCAGTATATTTGCTGATGGTAAGCTCCTGATTTTTCATCTTTAATTTTGTAAACTGAGTAATACACTTTTGGGGTACCTATCTATTCTCTCTTCGGGATGCTGTACTTTATCAACCATCTCTATACTGTGAGTTGGGCTTTATTGGTCCCATGATTTGACTCCAACCTCAGTGTTCAAACTCATTATGGCAAATGCACCCATCTGCTTTCTAATGGCTAAGTGCTTCTGTGTCATCTCTCTTGTGTTGGGTACTCCCATCCCCATTGTTATTAGTTATCTCAATTCTGTGATAATATTTTCTACTCACCTGGCCTACAGAGGAGAGCAATGGATAAACTTCTCAGTAATACTGAGATCTTTCTCACCAGCATATTCATTATTGTTGTGGTACATGTTATATCCTAGTGGCCCTCCCATGGAACATAATAGTCTAATGGGATTCCTGTCCTTATATAATACATCCCCTCTAACATGTCCATAACACTGAGACTTTCTCTCTTCTTCCACCATCTTCCATGGCAATTCTGATATCCACCATACTTAGAACGAACTACCTAAGTGACATACTAGTAAGGGTCATCACAGCTGTATGTTCACGTAATTTCTCAGGGTTCTTGCTAGGGTGATAGAGCCTATATTTTTAAAGAGCACTACCCAAATTTATTTTCTACATTGTCCCTTGGTCCATCATTCTCAGAATCCAGTCCTAAGTATACTCTCCCACCTCATGCTGGTACGTGTTGGTCAGGTCCTAGTGTTCCGATGAGGTACATATTTTTCACCATAGTAAGCCTAGCACTTCTCTGCCTGGATTGCTCTAAAATTTTTTCTAAATTATCATCTGGTTGCCAGGAGATGATAAGAAGGTAGATTCTGAAAACGTGTTGTCTTTTAGGAAAGAGGCTTGTGTGTTTTATTTAGACAGAACGAAATTGATAATTGTAATAAGGTTCAGAAGGATCTGGAGATTTAAGATTTTTAGATATGTCAGCCCAGGTATCCCTATTCCAGTGTGAGTTCTGGGCATAGCACATCTACCTTGGTTTGGAAGTTAAGCTTACATTGGAGCTTGGTACCCTTACTATTCAATAGTTGGCCTGGCCCTCACCTTTCTTTGCTCTCTTAATGTAGAAAATGAGAGCCTCCTTGATCTAAACAGCATATCACACGTAGCTTTCAGTTGCTTATTAATCACACTTAGCTTGCTATTTTTTTTTCCAGAAGGTTAATATAGCTTAGTAAAAACATCCCAATTCCAATATGCTTGGGATTACCACTTTTTTCATAACTCAAATGTCTAATGCATTGCACAAGAAATGCAGTCTCTTCCACAGTATGGCATTTCAGTTCGCTACTGGTGAAAGCTTTAATAATTACATCACCACCTTAGGCTCAGGGGTTATCTGTGTTCATATGTTACCAGTGATTGGCACCCTGTTTTCATCACCAGGCAGGGACAGGTGATCCACCTTCAAAATTGTATTCAATGCCGTCTTTTTCTGATCACTTCTACCACAGAAGATTGGCTTCCCTTGTAGGTGACTCTGGGGAAAAGATGTGTGTAGGAGGACGTTTATAAGAGTGCCCTGAGGATCAACAATTGTGGAGGGAGGGGCAGAAAAGAAAGCATGACTAGGCAGGGAAGTGGAGCTGGGATGAAGTCCTGATAAAGGCCCAAGCTGGCACCAGAGAAAAGTCTGGAGATGATTCATTAGAACTGTATCAATTTGAAACAAAGGGGTCTTTTTAACCCTTCTTGATAAGTCTTTATAAGAAATCTTCCCCTAGAAGGAAGCGTGAAATGGAAGGAAGCAATGTTCTTCAACTAAGGCAATTATAAAAGAGACTGACTTAAGCATCTTCCAGCATTTGGGAAAAATAGCCTTCATTCAAAAACATGATCTGGATGTCACATTGTATCATCAGTTATGATGTGATCCATTATAGCTGAGGGGACATCTTTTAAACAAAAGATGGAAACGAAAGCAAATGAAAGACTGTACATAGTTCTATTCTTGTTCTGAAAATGTAACTAGAAGAAGAAAATTATTTCAACAAGAAAGATATTCATATGTTATTCACCTATTTCTTCAAAAATACCACTTAATAAGAAAAACTTTTATGTTAGGAACTTTTGGGGATTGAAATGTGGATAAGATATGTAAAAACCTGCTTTCATGACCACTACTTTATATGGGAAGGAAAAGATACTAAGTACATAAATAAATAAATAAATAAATTTTAAAATTTCAGATAATTTATTAATGAGTATATGTTTCTTGGAGAATTTAGTACCTTTTATTGGGCACCCACTCTGTCATATACTAAACACTGTGTGGAATACGGAGAAGAGTTCATTCTGTCTGTATTGTCTGTTAAATTAATTAAACAAAGAGGACAGAAAAACTGATGTGTCTCTAGTGCTATGGTGTTCTACATAAGCAAACTGAAGTATAAGCCTCTAAATGTCTTAAAGTCACAATATCAAAAAGCAAAGAACAACCAATCACATATAACCAAGTTGGTTCTAAGCAATAGCCAATCACTTAGCTTCCTTTCTTTGCTTCTGTACTTTCACTATACAAGGCTTTGCCCTGACCACTGTCAGCAGAGTACTCCTAAACACTTACAGTGTGACAGTGCCTGAATTGAATTTACTTTTGCTCAAATAACTGCTTAAAATTTTCAATATGCTTCAGTTTATCTTTCAACACTTCAGTGAATTTAGTCTTACTGGGGCAATCAAAGAGGGAAACAGATAATCTGCAAACTGTAAATGAGTGTGTTATTAAGATTTTTTTTTTAAAGTTTTATTTATTTATTGACACACACACAGAGAGAGAGATATACAGAGACAGAGAGAGAACTGAACTGAGGGAACTCCCCAGTTCAGCATATGGGTCCGCACGGGCCGGGGCCAGAATCGGGATTCGATCCTCAGTCCCAGGCGCTGCAAAGTGAGCCTTTAACCCACTGAGCCATCCCAGCTTCCCCAGTTATTAAGATTTAAACAAATGAACCAGATAATAACTGTTTAGTGATGTTTCCAAAAGTGGACTCACAGGTCCACCAGCATCTGAATCAACAGCAGTTTTTGTTAAATATGCAGCTTCTATGGACCTACTTCAGATTTATGGAATCAGAATATTTATAATTAAGCCTGGGAATGTGCATTTTATTAGCGTTCCAAAGGAATTCTGATGTGCAGTATGTTAAGAGGAACTTGTGAAAATAGCACCTCAGTAGGGGTTAAAATCGTTGTGCGTTGGCAGAATGCAATAAAGATCTAAGGAGCTAGGCATCTTGAGAAGAACTAAAAATTAGTGGAATTTAGATTGATAGAGAGGAGAATGTGTTTCAGATAGGGAGGCACTGAATTCTAGAGATGAATAAGTGAACAAGAGAGAATTAAGAAATACTGAATAGAGGAGACAGACTATACTGATGCACAAATTGTACAACAGTTAAAAATGAAGTTGGAAATAGAATTTGCATCAGGTGATGAAAAGTTTTCAATGCCACGCTCAGGAATTTTTACTATTCTGAAAGCAATAGGGAATATTTATTTATTTATTTATTTAAAATTTTTTTTTTTAAGATTTATTTTTATTGTTTTGACAAAGAGAGAGATACAGAGACAGAGACAAGGGGGAGGACCCCAAACAGTCTCCATAGTTGTACATCATTGGTTTTTCCACATAATTTCACTCCACAGGTGGGTGCATGACTGCAAAGGGCAGGAATTAGGCTGGGGTCTCACCTCGGACCACACGGGCCAGGGCCAGGATTTGATCCTCAGTCCCCGGGGCTGCAAAGTGAGCACTTAACCCACTGAGCCATCCCGGCTTCCCGGGAATATTTATTTATGCCAAGGGAGAGTATTGATGCAAGCAAAATTTTGAGAACAGTAACCTGGTTGTGGTGTGTAGGATAGACTGAAATGAAAAGATATCATAAACAGGATCTCAGTTTAGATTAGAACAGCCTAGATTAGAAAGTGAAAGTGCAAGAGATAACACAGATGTTAAGAGAGATTACAGAAAGAATACTTCCTACATGTTTTGATTCACTTTTGTTTTTCATGAAGGCTGACATTTATTGTCTTGAAGGATGCAGAGAAGCTTGAATAATATAAATATTTTACTTTACAAATGATAATTCATATCTTGTGCTTGGGCTAGTTACTGACATAGGACTGGAACTACGTGAATACCAGCCCCAATACTAATTATGCATATGTGGCACAAATGTGTGCTGTTATAAAAAGATAATTGACCAGAATCAGAAATTCTGCATTCAAGGACTGGTAAGGTCTTGCTTTTTGCTAGGTTTTTGCTACTTTATCTAATGTATGCAGAGAGTTATACAAGATGACTCTAAGGTCCTTTAAAGTTCTGAAATCCTATGACTTCAAGACATAATAACTTAATAGATGTTATGATAGATATCATATATGAATGTGTGCCATATGTCATGAAAATAGTAGCACTTTCTTGAGTCTCTTCTAGGCAGTGATAATACCCAAATCCTTTCTTCTCACATAGTTTTTGAGTATTTTAATTTCTCTATTTGTGCTATTTTCAGTGTACAATATGGCATTTGAATTTGAAGGAAAGAATTTTATTTAAACTTTAAATAAGAACAAAGTTTTAGTGTTCCATGAAAGAAAATAAATAGCATGGTATAACAAAGATTAGAACTGGGCATCTTTTATTGTCTACATCTATGGAAATACTTAGGGAAATCATTTTTAAATTCCTGTTTCTAAGAAAAAATACATAGAAGCATGAAGAAATTTCCAGATGAACTTCTAAATTTGAGAAACTGTAAAACATCCATCTCTGCATGTTGAGTTGAATGCTCAAAAAATATAGCTTTTGAATGTCTTCTTATCATCTATGAAGAGACCTATAAACTGATTTGGATCAGACATGCCCTATTGAAAATCTTATACTGCAAAATAAGCGCAAGTATTTTTAAATTAAAAAAAAATTAGTTTTATTTTTTGTTTTAAAATAAAGACAACTTAACTTTCTTAATATAGTCTTTCCAGAAAAGTAAAAGAAAAAAAAAATGTTAAAAAGAGTGGTAGGAGGGATTGTGCCTTGCAATTTACCTAAAGGCAAGCGTGTCTCATCAAGAATGTTTTTTCTGAAAAAATAAAAAAATGTTTTTTTTTCCATCACCACATATTTGATTCCCCCTCCATACTCCCCGCACCCCCCAGCTCTCCCACCCACCTTTCTCCTTACCCTCAGGTAACCACTAAACTATTGACTGTGTCCGTGAGTTTTTGTTTCTTTGTTACTTTCAGTTTTATATTTCACCTATAAGTGAGGTCATATGTTTCTCGATTCTTTCAGTCTGACTTATTTCACTTAAGATGTTTTCAAAGTCCATCCATATTGTCACAAATTGCTGTATTTCATCTTTTCTTATTGCTGAGTAATATTCCATTGTAAGCTGATTGTGGGTGGTGAGCACATAATGTGATGTATAGACAATGTAATACAGAATTGTACACCTGGAAACAATGTAATTGATATCAATCAATGTCACCCCAGTTGTTCAGCTGATAAATTATAAGAAAAAAGGAGAGAAAACCCTGTAGATTTTAAAAGACTAAAAGGCATATTTAAAAAAACTTCTAATTGATAAGACTAAGTTAGAGTGTCTACAGATATATATTTGGTTAATAAAACTATCACCAAATTCAGGAAAGTGAATACCAAGGGCAGGCTGTGGGTGAGGGAGGGGTTTGTGAACAGGCTGGGGCAAATGGAGGGGTTTCTGATCTGGCTGGCAAAGTTTCACTATTTTATAAACTCATTCATTTTATAATAATAATTCATCACATTTTACTAATGTTTGCAGGCAATTGTAATGAAAAAGCAACTTTAGAGAAGCTAAGGTACTACTGATACTGTGGGTGTGATGAGTAGCCTCTGGACGACCTGGATGGCCAAGTGTAGATCTCCTCATATTTTGGATTCCAACTATCTTATAATGAATGATACTTTGACATCAGATGTCATTGGGCAAAGACTTGAAGTTATCAGAGAACGTGTAAGTTAGGTAGATTTTTTATTTTATTTTATTGTGAGTCAGTCTGTGAAACAAGGTACTGTCACTCCCACTAACTATAATGCCATCCTAACACTGTTCACTTGAGTACAGATGCAGTCCAGTGTCTAATTTACAGACTTTGCCACATGTTTTATAATTTACCAGGTGTCATCCAAGTTCTCGCTCCTTGTCACTATGCCCATAAACTGGCTTACCTTGTGGGCCAGAGTATTCACCACGAACCACATCATTCCTTGTCAAACCACCACAATTATTTTTTCTTTTTCTTTTGAAGCTGTACATCTGAATTATTTTTCTAGATGCTTAGTTTTAAGTTTTAATCATTCTTGATTGGACACAGAGGTGATGCAGAGTGGTGTATGCCACTTTCAATACGACCACTGACTGAACATGAGACTTTCCAGACAGGAGAACTGCCAGTGAGAATTTTGTCTTTCAAATGTGTTACAGTGATTTTATGATTACACTTGCCCGAACATGCTGCACTCCCAGAAATGTACTCTGCTGATTGTAGAGGTTATGCATTACTTATATAAAGAATAGGTCAAAGAACAGGTAATTTACTTAGAAATAAATGGTTATCTACTTTGTTTTTGAAACTTTTTAATTTGAAAGGACATGAAAATAAAATTAAGTAAGGATTTATTTGTGTTTAGTATTTTATATGTAAAAGAACTTGTGTACATGAAATATTGTTATTTTTTGTACTGGGGTGGGGATTTGAATGTATTTTTGGTGGAGTTGTAAATAAGGAAAGCCTTGTTATTTAAATGTTGGTAATTTAAGAACATTGAAATATTTTGTAACTTTTTCTAAAAAAAGAGAAATTAAGAGCTCTATTAGCATTTTTGTTTAATTCTTTCTCGGTGCGTGTTCCAAGTGTGATGTTGTTTGTGTTAGCTGTACCACAATCAGAAGAGGGTCTAGAATAAGTTAAATGAAGCTATTTTGTTTTACCTGAAAGCAGATACATTTTTTTTCTCTCTACTTAAGATTATCTTTAAATAGACTCAGGGAACAATATGTGAAACTTTGTTTTTTTATACTACTAAATCGATTACTGTGTTTTGGGGGAAGGGGCATACATTAGCTTCAATATACCGGAAAGGGTATGTTTAAAAACAATAAAATTGTTTTTATTATAAGTTAACTAAGTTAGATTGGTTATTTGAAAAGTCTTATAAGAAACAAAATTAGGGGAAGCCGGGATGGCTCAGTGGGTTGAGCGCTCACTTTGCAGTGCCAAGGACCGGGGATCAAATCCCTGTCCCGGCCCGTGTGGAACCATATGCTGGACTGGGAGCTCCCCCAGTTCAGTTCTCTCTCTTTCTCTCTCTCTCTCTCTCTCTAAAAATAAATAAATAAATAAAAATATATTAAAGAAACAAAATTAAAACACATGTCATTTCAAAACATATTGTCATCCAGATAACATCCTACTAGCAGTATCGCCTGTAATGATGAATATATGTAAAGGGTATGGATCCATAATTACAAACAAGTTAAGGCAACATGTTTTTTTCCTAAAGCTAGAAATTGATTTATGATAATACATTCCTATAAATCTACAAAAATAATTTGGAAGAAACAAGTTCAAAGTAGTTGTTAAAAACTTTCTGGATGTTTCCAATAAATGCAATACAAATATAATTTACTAATAACAGTATATAATGATGACTTCTAGATTTATCTATTTAAAATTCTACAAAGGTATGCATGTTAAAAAAAAAGAAACTTTAAAATAAATTGAATTTATTTAGTAGCAGCCATGTTACCTACAAAAGGTTTTGGTGTCAATAGAAATCTGTTATATAAAATAGATTTGGTTTTTTAACTAAAAAGTACTCTGTCTGATGTATAATCGATAGATTAAAATTATGATTTATGTTTCTTAAGTTTTTTTTATGGAAATACTCACACTAGAAATAATATAAATAGAAAATTTCTCAAGTATGTTAAAAAAAGATTCACTTAGCTAAAATGTAATTTATATTTACTTTTAAGGTTCACATTTATTAAGTTTATATGTGCTCATATATTGAGTCCTATGTGTTGAATCTTGGATATTTGAATTAGCTGTCTGGAATTCATCAAAAATATTGATTAGCCCTGATCTTAGGTGCCACTATATGATATAAGCCCTAGCCAGAATAAAAAATATTGGTAGAATTCTTTTTATTTAGGTATTATTTTTATAATATGACATTCATCTAGTTTCAATTCAGTTTTAAGATTATTAGAATAAGTGTTCTACCTTTCCCTGCTTTTTATCAAAAATTCTTTTGCACCTTAAGTACCTAACTGATATAATTTTTTTTTTAAAGAGCTATACTTTCTTTTTTAAAGATATCTTTTTATATTTATAGAGAGTAATTATTTTATCTTCAGTGCATATTTATTTTTATTTTACTTTTGACAGATAGAGAGACAGAGACAGAGACAGCTAGAGAACCGAACCGTGGGAACTCCCCAGTTCAGCATGTGGGTCCTCCTGGGCCGGAGCCGGGATTCGATCCTCGGTCCCCGTGGCCTCAAAGCGAGCGCTCAACCCGCTGAGCCGTCCCGGCTTTCCCTGATATAATTTTTAAATGTAATCTATATGAAATATTAAAATATAGAATATGAATATGAGATATGTAGTTTTGTCATCAGGTTTGTCTTTTGAACTCAGTCTAATAGGAGCAATTGGCAGGGAAGAAAATGAGGGAAGTGCCAGGTCTGTTATGTAGTCAACAGTGGGCATTGGTTGAGAAGTTCCCTTAGCACAGAGAACAGCAAAGACATCATGGAGTCATTCTAGGGGTACCTGGGAGAAGCATCCTGGAACAGGAGGCAAGATTTAGGTGAAGGTCCTCCAGTTCCCCCTGGGGTGTCGTAAACGTATAAAAACCTTAGAGCTAGAAAATAGATTGTTTTCAGACCTCAAATTGTGCAGGTTTGCATTCTCTTCCCTCTAGACCTACTTTATAAGAATTATTCCCCAGCAACATTCTTTCAAAAAGAGAAAGGGAAAAATAGCACAAGATGGGTTTCAATAACAAGTCAGGCAGGTTTTGAATTTAGGAGGCACAAGTCAAAATTAAATACTTTCATTAACCCATAGCTATTAAAAGCAATTCCTGAAAGGACAGTAAAAGATACAAAAGGATTTATAGAATGATTTCAAATTTTCACACCATGCATGCTTATTTTTTCTAGCAGTGTTCATTCTGAAAAAATATTTGACAAGGTAAGAAAAGAGAAGGAGAACACTGTTTTCAGTCTGTGTTTTTCTTTGTCAACTCAAGCCAAGAAACTGGACAATAAAGAGCAGGAAATCTGGGTCAGACACAAATGTGTGATGATAAATACATAAACATGTTTGAATTCTGGCATTCTATGTGGGAAGGTTGCTGAATCATTAAATTGCTTTTGCTGAAGCTTTAATTTATGTCAATATAAGAGCCTAGCTTTATAATAATTGAGAGTGTTGCAAATTGAGTTATTTTATTGCATCGACCTAACTAGAGATATAAGCCCATTGTTAGGTAAGATTCATAAAAAAATAAACATTCATAGTCACTTACTAATCTAACTTTGGTTACTTTTGTTTTCTGTCTTGGGTTTCCAATTTAGGGGAATTCACTCTACACTGAATTGCACACTTCTTGAATTTATTTTGTCAAATTTTTATCTATATTTAATCAAAAATTTCTCCCAGTTTAGGGAAGAAATGCTGTATAAATATGCACAACCTCTATTTAACAAAGACCCTTGAGCTATGACCACCAGATTATCTTCAAGTTTATAGAATGGATTTGAGGTCCCATATTCTAAAGGCTTAGAATATAACAAAACATACTTCATTTGTGATTATAAAATCCATTTATTTCATCTACTTGTCGTTGGTGAAATAACCAGATTCTGTTGCAGGTAAGCTCTCTAGTCAACAAATCGCGACTCCTTAACTGGGCTGAGAATTAACTACAATAGCTGCTCTCTGGTCAGACCTTAATTCTTCTGGTCTCAGCCAATCTCCAAAAACCTGTAAAACAGGGAAAAGGTGCATCCACGCAATACACAATCCCAAGAAAACAAGTCAAAACACATGACCAGCTAATGAAAGTTTGGCAATGATACCTTTTCATAGTCAGTGCCACATATTTATCTACTACTACTCTTATTATCTATGGCTTTTTAAATTTTATATTTAAATCTTAACCCTATTCAAATGAGTCTGAAGATACAACACAAAAAGAGCAGAAGGCCAACTGGTTAAAACATATAAGTCTCCAAATAATGGCTTTTAAGAAAAGTTAGTATTGTCTATTTTGTGGGTTTTTGTGTATTTGTTTGTCTTAGTAGATTTCTTAGTAGATTTTATAGGCGTCATGTCTTTTATTAAGGTATTTCTTACATTAGTCTCAAAATTATTCTACATAGAGAAGGAAGACGTAAGTCAGGCCTTGGATATGTTTTTGAAGTACTCAACTTTACCTACAGGCCTTTCAACCTCTGTATCGGCACCCTTCCTGGATCATCTGGAAAACACTCCCAAAATTCTAGTTGCTGAATCCCACCAGGGCCTCATTAGCCATGCAATCTAAATTTAATCCCTCTTTTTGTTTTTTTAAAGATTTATTTTATTGTTTTTATGACAGAGACAGAAAGATGCAGAGACAAAGAGACAGAGAGAAGAGGGAGGGCTCAGAGCAGTCTACATAGTTATACGTTGTCAGTTTTCAACAAGGTTTTGTTCCACACAGGTGGGCAGGGGCTGTGCAGGGTGAGAACCGGGCTGGGGACCTCCCACATGGGAGGCACGCCCTCTTGAGCCAGGGGCCTAACCAGGGCATGAGAAATGAACTGGGAGACTCCTGCATGGGAAGTACACTCCAGTTCAGCATATGGGTCTGCACCGGCCAGGACTCAATCCTCAGTCCCTGGGGCTGCAAAGCAAGCGCTGAACCCACTGAGCCATTCCAGCTTCCTCAGTTTAATGCCTCTCAACATCCTCTTTTCTTTCTCACCAAAACCCCGTTCTAACCAATTTATGCCCTTTAACTTGGATTTCCATCAGAATATAATTTATAGGAAAGCAGAGACATAATATGGCTTGCTCACAGTTTCATCTTTAGTCTGGTATCTAAGTACATCAATACATTTTCTGACAGAAATAAATTATGCATTCACTGCACCTGATTTGATCTTGTCATTAAAGCAAATACTCATGATTCAACTAATTTCTAGCAATATCTCAAATTTGATAATAAAGGCAACTATATTTTCTTAAGATATAGAAGAAAAAATTATTCATGATATTTGTTAAAGAGAGTAAGGAAGGCTTTACTCAAGAGGGGAGTATTGCAATGGATATAGGACCACCACAACATGGGCTTGCAATGGGAGAAAGAGAGTGGGCTTAACTCCAAATACAAGTACAAGCTGAAATTTGTAGGCAAGGAGCAGGGTGAGAGTAGATAGATGGAAAATTACTGAGAATATGAAAGGTAAGAAAGAATTCTGGTTAAACTGAACTAACAAGATTTTTGTTAGAGGCAGGTCAGATATTCATGCATCACTTGGAGTATGGTAAAAGACAAGGAACCTGATTAGATCTTGAAGGTAATCAGATATGGAGGATGAGGGATTCTGGCTAAACTGACCTAGCAGGATTAATGCTAACATTGAGCAATGCCGAGATAAACATGGAAGTTTGATATTGAGGCCTATGTAAAAACAGCTCAAAGGAGCCTGAGTAAAGTTTGTTTAAGGAGCACTCTGCCAAAGATCATCTCTGGTCAAGAGACAACTAAGGCATTGTCTGACTTGTACACTAGCAATTAAAATAGCATTTTCAAGTTTGCTTGCCTTTTTGCCAAAGTTTCACACTTACATTTTTTTTTTGTTTATTTCTTTTTTAATTAACTTTATTGGGGTGACTTTGGTTAGTAAAATTACATAAGTTCCAGGTGTACAATTTAATACCTCATCTATGTGTTGCATTGTGTGCTCACCACCCAGAGTCATTTCTTCTTCCATCACATACATTTGATACCTCCTTCTTCCTCTCCCACTCCCCTCCCCCCTTACACTTAGGTAACTACTAAACTATTGACTGTGCCCATGAGTTTTTGTTTCTTCTTACTTTCAGTTTTATATCCCACATATGAGTAAAGTCATGTGCTTCTTGAAATTTTCTTTCTGGCTTATTCCACTTAGAATGATGATCTCAAGGTCCATCCCTATTGTCGCAAATGGCAGTATTTAATCTTTTCTCAAGGCTGTGTAATCTGAGTATTCTATTGTGTATGAGATCTGATCTTGTACATGTACTACAACTTCTTTATCCAGTCATCTGTCAAGTGACACTTTGGTTCGGTTGTTTCCATGCCTTGGCCACCATAAACAATGTTGTGATGAACACAAAGGTACATATATCCTTGCAGACTGAAGTTTTCAGATTTGAGGGGTAGATACCCAGAAGAGGGTCACATAGTAACTCTATTCTTAATTTTTTTGGTAACCTTCATACTGTCTTCCATAGTTGTTGTACCAATTTACATTCTCACCCTCAATGTTTAAGGGTCCCTTTTTCTCCACAGCCTCTTCAACGCTTATTATTACCTGTCTTACGGATAACTGCCATTCTAACAGGTATGAGGTGGTATCACACTGTGGTTTTGATTTGCCTTTTCCTAATAGCTAGTGAATTTGAGCATTTTTTCATATATTTGTTCATAATTTCTATGTCTTCTAGGGAGGAGTATCTGTTAGATCCTCTGCCCATTTTTTAACTGGGTTGTTTATTTTTTTCTTGTTGAGTTGTGTGAGTTCTTTATGTATTTTAGATGTTAGTTTCTTAATGGAGGCATTGTTTGCAAATGGCATTTGTTATCAACAGACCAGAATCAAGTTTGAGTTTTTATCTTTCTTATATATCCCAAACTATATGTTTATATACTCCTAAGGGTAGTCCAGCTATATTACTATTTATTAAACTTTTCAAATAGCAGGATTAACACATATAAACTACCTATACTGCCTTTAACAATTAATATATTTCACCCACAACTAAATATTCAGAATTTGGATCTGAAAGTGTCTTTAAGAATTTAGCAATTCTTGCATTCTGCATGTAGACTATTAAATAAAGGACTAACCCAATCAGCAAGAATAATTTGGGATGTGATTTCAAATTATTGCCCTAATACAACTGCTCCCCTGTATGTGCTTAAATATTGATAAAAATGGGGGAGGCATGTTTCTAAACAATAGTTGTATCACTTACTCTACATGTGAAATATCTCAAATACCTCTCTTTCCACTTTAATTAAGTGTGCTGCATTTACCTTGTCATTGTGTGGTAGATAGTAAATCTAATGGCTTGAAAAATTAGTTTGAAATTAATAGGAGCATCAGAAAAGTCATTTCTGATTTTTTCAGTGAGATAAAGGCAGGTTTCATGAGAATTGGTGAGCAAGTAAATGTAAGAAAGAAGCTGTGGAGTGGGAGAGAAGGAGAATGCATTAATATTAATTTCTTAGAATTGCCATAATAAAGGATCACAAACTGGATGACTGAAAACAATAGAACTTTATTCCCGTATAGTGGTAGAGGCTAGATGTCTGAAATTAAAATGTCAATGGGGCCATGCTCTCTTTTAGATTGGCTGGAATCTTTTCTTGCCACTCCCTAGGAGGTGGCCATCGATCCTTGGTTTGCTTTGGCATGCACCTGCATTACCTGTGTTTCACAGGGCATATTCTCTGTGTGTCTCTGTTCAAATTTCCCCTTTCATATAAGAACAGTAGTCACAATGAATTTGGGCCCACCTTAACGACCTCATCTTAACTTAATTACCTCTGCAAGGATTTATGTTCAAATAAGGCCACATTCTGAGGTACTGGGAATTAGGACTACAACATATCTTTTGTGGTACACAATTTAACCCATATCAGAGAATTCAAAGTAGCTTTAAGATGTTCATCTTGGACTATTGGCACACTAGTAAGACCAATAATGAAAACCGAAACTATAAAAAGAAAGTGGGTTTGGGATGAGAGAAAGTTTAGGAAATAAACAGCTCATGGGTCATATTTTCAGCACTAGCAATTGTGTTTGCTCAAGAAAACTACACAGGTTGTGGATACCCTGTGAGTCAACACTGTTTTAATGAGCAAAAAAAAAAAAAAAAAAAAAAAAAAAAAAAAAAAAAAAAAAAAAAAAAAAAAAAAAAAAAAAAAAAAAAAAAAATAGAAAAAGAAGTTAAGTGAAAGTGGGCAAAATCTTATCACCATGCTTTTTCCTTGATTGTTCAGTATAAAATTGTCAGAATGCAGATAATGAGGTCAGGTGTGTTTGTGTATGCTATGAATATATGAGTTGCTATGTGATAACTTGGCAATAATCTGGCCAAACCTGGATATAAACAAAATATCCCCCTGCCTTAACCTCGTCTATGGCCCTCATCTGCACCAAGGACTACTTGCAACTCATGTCAGAATAATAGAGCCCAGAGTAAGTACATTTATGAGTATGAGGTGAGTTGGTCCTATAATTATAATTGAAATTGCTAACTAGCCTTACAATTGCAATTATGGCTATTGTAATTCTTGGTTTTGATCCCTTAATGAGTGATATTTGGAAGGTTAAAGTCACATATTAAGAACAAAAGTCATTCAGTAATCCTCCTACCACTCACGACACTTTACAAATTAAATCTGGATTTTTTTCTGGTGTTTTGTCTTAATTATTAATAAATAAGGCTTTGCAATTCATGGTGTGGCTTCCTGTTTGTACTGAGGCAGCGGAGTGTAGAGGAATGAGTCATGAATGGGAAGCTGGCGGTTCTGGGTTATAGTGCTGGATCTGCCAGTAATTTTTATCTAAATAAAAGCAGTCCCTTACCTTTATGAGCCCTAATTTTCCTCATTTGCAAAAATGGCAGGCATTTGAACAACAAAATTCAAGGATACAAACTTGTATGAAGCAGAATTATTCTTAGTCAAACATAGAATAGATTTTCAGAATATTAAGAAAAATAGTTAAGCATTATGCTAAACACGAACTGGTTATTCCCAGAGAGATGTGATATACCTTTACATTAATATGAGCTGTTATAGCAATTTTGGGTCTACTTCTAGGCAAAGAAATGAAAAAAGAAAAACATTTTTTTTGCATTGACTTAGTGACTTTAAATTCAAGACCTTGAAATGATTTTAGATTTTAATGGGAAGTTATGAAAAAGAGAGGAGGTTTGAAATAATTCAGTAGAATGTTACATGTTGTCACAGTAAGTATACTGAAAATATAAAATTTCTCAGTTCTGCTTAGAGTAGTATGAGTCAAAAAACGCAAAAATCCTGTCAATCATGAGAGAGACCCAGTTGTACCATCTAAATGAAATTTAAAATGTCAATTGACTACAACAGAAAATAACTGGGTAGTAAATAGCACATCCCATCAGAGTATTGTTTCCACCAAAGCAACTATGGAGTTTTGAACAGTGACGAATAACTAAATGCATTTACTCATTCAACCTAAAATGATTTATTGAGGTCTTCTGTATGTCTCATTGTTTTGGCCATTTAGGATAAGAAAGTGAACAAGCAGAAAGCATCTCTGTCTTCATAAGGATTACATTACATTGGAGCAACATAACAATAAATGATACAACTTGCTTTAGAGAATCACAAAATTTTTGAAAGAAATATACTATAGAAATGTAGTAAAGAATGATTGGTATGAGGTTGAGGTGATTTCATTATGGAGGTAACTTTATGCTGAGACCCAAATTATGAAAATAAACCAGTGTGATAGGCAAAATTGTAGCAGATGTCCATGGTCCAGTCCCTTATGAATAATGTTACCATACAGATGAAAGAGATTTTGCAGATATGAATAAATAAATCTAAGGACTTTGAGAAGGAAAGATTATCCTGAATATTTGGATGAACTCAATCTTATATGAGTACTTAAAAATACATAAAGCAGAAAGGTGAGTCAGAAAAGTGAGACATGACAAAAAATCCACTAACCATTGCTGACAATGAAGATGGAGAAAGAGGGTCGAGAGCCCAGGAATTCAGCAGCATCTAGAAGCTGAGAATAGACCTCAGCTCACAGGTAACAAGAAAATAGAGGCCTGTTATACAGCTGTAAGGAACTGAATTATTTCAACAAGTAAAATGACCAGGAAATAAATTTCTCCCTAGGAACTTTAGAAAGGAGTGTAGCCTGTTTGATACTTCAATTTTATTCCAGTGAAACATAACCAGGTTTCTGACCTAGAGAACTAGAAGTTTGTATTGTTTCAGCCATTTAAGTCTGTGGTGATTTTTATGGCAATGACAAAAAATCAATACAACTAGTGTCATAGTCTGTTCAGACAGCTATAACAAAATCTCCTAGACTGGGTGGATTATAGACAACAAAAATTTATTTCTCATAGTGTAGAAGCTAGAAGTCTGAAATCAAGATGCCAGAATTGTCTAGAGAGAGAGTCCTCTTCCTAGTGACAGACAGCCAACTTCTTGCTGTGTCCTCACATGTTGGAAGGAGGTTAGGAGCACTGTGGAGTCTCTTTTGTAAGAGTACTAATTCCATTCATGAAAGCTCCATCCTCATAACCTTATCACCTCTGAAGGCCAGACCTCTTACAATCATTACATTGACAATTAGGATTTCAACACATGAAAGGGGGCATACATTCTCAGACTACAGCAACCCCCTTTGTAAAAAATAAAGTTAAATTCAAGGGAAAGTAATCCAGGAAGAGGAAACAGTAAATGTAGAGGCACCAAAGTAGAAATGTATGTGATATTCAGAGAAAAAAAATGTTCAGTATGATGGAAGTGTGATGAGTGATAGGAATAATGATAAGAGAAAATCAAGGAGGTAGACAAGAACAGGAGTAAAGAGCTTTATTGGCTACGGCAGAGAGCTTGGATTTATTCTACAGGAAACTCAAAGACAGAAGAAGGCTTTAGATCACAGTATGACATGATATAATTTATTTAAACAGTATATATTAGTTGGGCTGCTGTGTGGTAAATGGAATAAAGAACATAAGAGTGGAAGTGACAAGACTAGGAAATAATGCAATGGTCTATGTAAGATGATACTGTATTAAAAAATGGCAATAGATACAGAAAACAGAGCTGGATTTAGGACATATTTGGACAGCATGAGCTGGCGGTTTAAAGGCAGGAAATAAGTGAAGGGGAAAAATCAAGAAAGACTTGTGTTTTTGCTTTTAAGAAACTAATTGGCATATATACACACACACACACACACACACATATATACACACATACATACATATATATGTATGTGTATATATGTATACATATATGTAGTATATGTATATACATATATATACTTATATGTATGAAGGAAACTGGAGAGAAAAAATATAGTATGCAGTGACTATTGATAATCAGGAAGAAGAAATCTGAAACATAAATTAATCAAAAGCAATGTAGGAATATTTGGATTTTATATTAATTCCCTAGGAAATGTGTGAGTCTCTCTTATCACTGTCTCCAGCACCTTGATGAAGTTTTAGAACATTTATTCGAGTATGAGTTCCACACAACACAACTTAATTTCTTTAGGCATCCCTGAGAATACGGCGACTAGAGCCCACGTGCACCCTTATGCTGTGGCTACTACTTACCTCTGAATTTATTTTACTTAGGGATGTGGCACTATGCAGGTTTCTTTTACCCTAGCTGTTGGCTTTAGACAATCTGTTATTAAGAGGAAACTAGACTGACCAAACAGATTTTAAAAGTAATTGTTAACAAAGCTCTCAGAAGAACTGAAAATGATAGTTAGAATGATAGTTATAATTTTTGAGATCTTAATCTGTACTGAGCATTGAAATAAGTGGTATACACTTGCTTTTTATCAGAGGTACATACTACCTTTAACTCATTTGCTATGTGATACACATTCAGGGAATTTAAGTAATTTGAGGTCACAGAAATAGTAAGAATGGAGTTCTGATCAAATACAGCCATGTGATTCTTCATATTTTACATTCTTAACCCCAACAATCAATATCTTTCTTCCCTGATATCTCCCTTATAAATGCCTAAAACTAAACCATTTTATGTCTTACACACACACACACACACACACACCCTCAATTAAGTATCATAACAATCCTTTAAGGAAAGTGTTATTTTATATTTTCTGATAAAGACAAGGAAGCTTAGAGGGACTAATACATTTTCTAAGTTCACAGAGCTGCAATTTGGAGCTGCTGGGATTTGTTCTAATTCTAAATCTCAACCCTACTTTGTCTCCTAGGATTACTTCTCCAATATAAAAAATAATAAAGAACATTTATTCAAGAATGATAATTTAGTGTTTATTATATACAGGCACTTTTCTAAGAACTTGAACATAATCTTTAAAAAAAATCTAATTCTGGGAACTCTGCTTCTCACCATGATGGAGTAATTGGTACCAGACTTACCCCCCTGTCACTAACAATACAAAGCTGAACAAAATGTAGGAGTGCTTTTTTTGAGGCATTGAATATCAAATAGTGCAGCGCTATGATTTTTTAAAGGGGAGAAACACACAAAGTGTGCCCCACGTTCTTTCCGTCTTCTGCTTGGGAGAATTTTCTAGACCAGAGCACAGGGAGAGTGAGCCAAAGGAGACACGAGAGGTCCTAATAAGGGTGGGGCCAGAAATATGAGTTTGGACTCACTGAAGTGTCTGGAATTTGTGCATCAGGGCAATTGAGAGAAGGAAGCAATGCAAGCAAAGTGCGGAAGCATGTCTATGCTATTCTTGTGGTCCTGGATGAGGGCTGGGTTGTGCAAAGGCAGGAAAAAACTTATTGAGGCTTAACAGAGAACAGGTATTATACAACTGACACCCGACTATAACTATCTAATATGACACAAAGCTGAGGCTGCTGAAATTCTGGCTTACTTTGCAAAATGAAGAGATCTCATTAATTATGTTGTACATTCAGTTGAGACCCCAGAAAGATTAGACTTTAGAATTAAGGAGTTCAGAGACAAGTAAAGGTGACACCTTGGGACAAAACTGAAACAGCCCTATGGCGAACAAAGAAAAAAGTAGAAACTGATAATTTCAAGAGAATTTCCCATAATTTGTCTACATACCAGAACAAAATACCATACCTTTTCTAGGTATTAAACACAATTCAGACTGTCTACAACGTTATCACCTATGATCTCCAAAAATAAACTTAAAAATTACTAAACATATAAAGAAACAAGAAACTGTAAGAAATAATCAATTAAAAAGGCAATAGAGACTAAGTGTTAACCCATATGTTAGAATTCAGACAAGAACATCATAACAGCTATTTTATACATGTTCAATGATCTAAAGTAAAAAGAAAGTTAGATCAGGTAAAAAGATGAGTATTGTTAACAGTAAAGTAGAAATTAAAAAAAAAACAAACTAAGAAAATTTTACCATTAAAATCCACAACATTAAAAAGATTAACTATTGAGAAGACTGACCATTACAGAAGAAGAAAAAAGAAAAACAAAACAAAACAAAACAAAAAACAAAAACAACAGAAGGATCAATGAATTTAAAGACAGGAGAATGGAAATTATTTACAATGAAAAATACAGAGAAAGATAAATTCACTTCCTAATGCCAGTTGTGGAGCTCTATGGATTTACTCCTTAACTAAACAATAGATGAAAAAACAAACAAAAACACACGAACAACAAAAAAAATTTTTTTTAAGTCAACCATTTAAAGTCTCTGGAAATTTTCTGAAGGGTGTACAGAAAGTAAAGATATGTTTATTCAAGAAAATCTATTAAAACATGGCAAGAATAGTGAGACATGGGAACTTAAGTCACAACTTGCTTCCTAACCTAATCCTATCTCACTGTGAAAGAAGTGCCACCATTTGTGTGTGGTCAAGAAGAAGGTCATGGTGGTGGCTGGGGATGGGAGTTGAGGGTTAATACCTCTCTTCTCCCAGCTCCTACTCAAGGGATACTATATTTCTCTAGGAAGAGAGAGAGATATCTCCAGCATTTCTCATACCCAATTTATAGCTTTGAGTTGCAAAGACTAAATTTCTGGTGAACATAGCCAAAAAGTTGCTGATTCTCTTCTTCCTCTCAGCCTTTACTCACAGAATAATATGCCAGGCTGAGGATACTGGTACCCTCATCACACTTTCACCAGCTTGCTCATAGGCTAGAAGTTTCATGTTGAAAGAGGGAATCAAAGAAAACCAGAGAAACTCACTTTGACCCAATACAATGCTTATAAACCAAGGGTCTAGTTCCCAGAGAAGTACACCACTTTTTCTACACCCATCACAGGGATTTTTCTCAGAGGGAGAGGCAGACCTTAAGAACAGAGTGATCCAAAGATCTCTGCAAAGAAATTTAATTTTTGAATCATAAAATTTTTGAGCATAAGGACACTGTTAAAATCAATAAATTTAGTGGTCAGTAATTAAGAAGAGGATAGTTGTTTCAAAAGAGCTAAACTGTAGTCTAGGTTTACCTGAGAAAAACTGGCAAAAAAAGATTTAATAAAAAGAGCCTACTAGGGGAAGCTGGGATGGCTCAATGGGTTAAGCGCTCACTTTGCAGCCCTGGAGCCCAAGTATGGAATCCGGGCCCCGCCCCGGCGCTGTCGGACCCATATGTTGAACTGGGGTGTGCCCCCAGTTAAGTTCTTGCCCGGACCTGTGCAGGAGACTCCTGGCCCGGTTCCTGCCCTGCGCAGCTGTGGAGTGAAACTATATGGGAAACTAATGCTGTCAACTATGGAGACTGCTCTGGGCCCTCCCACTTCTCTCTGTCTGTCTCTGTCTGTCTGTCTCTCTCTCTCTCTGTCAAAAAACAATGAAAGAAAAAAAAAAAAGAGCCTACTAAAGTTAGAAGGATGCCAGGGTAGCTCAACAGGTTGAATGCCTAACATGCAACTGCAATTTTGAAGGATTGAATCCCAGCCCCAAACTGTACAAACACATATGTGGAACTATAGCCTGATTGGTAACTGCTGAGATGGCAGTGAAGGTTCTCACCACTCATGTGGGAGACTCCAGTTTGGTCCCCACCCCACACAACCCCACTTCCACCTGTGTAAAATGAAAACTATGTCACAACTAAGGCTATACCACTATGGAGACTGCTCTAGGCTCTCCTCCCTTCTCTCTCTCTCACCTTCTCTCAAACAATAAAATAAATCTTAAAAAAAAAAAAAAGAGAGAAAAAAAGAGTCTACTGGTAAGAGGAAAAGTATCTCTGAATAGCCTTAAAAACTACCTCTGGGAAAGCCGGGACGGCTCAGTGGGTTAGGCTCTCACTTTGCAGCCTGGGGGACTAAGGATCGAATCCCGGCCCCAGCCCATGCAGACTCATGTGCTGAACTGGGGAGTTCCCCCAGTTCAGTCCTCTCTCTGTCTCTGTATCTCTCTCTCTCTCTCTCTCTCTCTCTCTCTCTCTCTCTCTGTCAAAAACAATAAAAAAAATAATAAAATAAGATAAAGGATAGCTGACATACAATATTATATTAGATTCTGGTCAACATTTATAAAAAACAAACAAACAACAAAAACTACCTCTGAAAAGGAATCTAGATTTAATTAGATTATACGATGGAGCAATTTATGCCCTTGAAAGCAACAAGGCAATTACCTGGCAATTAGTAGAGCCTAATGACTGGTTTTCTATGAACATAAGTAGTTTAACAGAGAAATCAGGAAAAAGATACTGGAGAACACCAACAAAAAGCACTATAATCCCAGAATGCCAGCATAGTATAAATGTATATTTCTGCTTCTCTGTTCTCCTAACTACCGTATTTTTCACTCTGTAAGATGCACTTTCCCGCACCCTCCAAAGTGGAAATGTCTGTGCATCTTATGGAGCGAATATTGCATCACAGACAGCGATATGTATTACCTGACTTGTCAGTGATAGTGACATCTGTTAGAAGAGGAAGTGGTAGGCCCATGAAAAACCCCTGGTTCTTAATACTGCTGCTGACTTACATGGTTGAAATATTGTTCTGCTATATTTTGATTAATATATTAGTACACCATTTGGTTCAGAATTTTTTTTGTTTTGTTTTTCTCCTCTAAACCTAGGTGCATCTTATGGTCAGGTATGTCTTATAGTGCAAAAAGTATGGTAATTTTCAAAGTAATTGTACAAAACAGTATCCATATAATTGAATTGTTGGGCCTATAAAATATAGAAATAAAATGCATTTGACAGTACCTGTGTGAAGGAGAAGGCAGGCAGTAAAGCAGCACTGGAATAAGGGGAGGACATCATATAGGAACAAACCAGGAAAATCAAAAACTTTAATGAAAACTATGACAAACTTTAAATATATACTTGGTCTCCTTTTCTATATCAAACTCTTTTGAAGATATAGTTGTAATCATAACAATGCATTGTATCATATATAGATGCAATAAATACAAGTATGACAATACCCATGCCAAATGAGAAAGAGCAAATAGAACCATATAGAAGTAATATTTGTATACCTAGCTGGAAATAAATTATTGTAAATCTGAAGTAGATTCTGATAAACTAATATGTGCATGGTAGGCCTTTAGAAAATAATTGCTAAAATATTGTGAAAAAAATAATAAAAAGAACTAAATGTTACACTAGAAAATAGTCACATAAAAAAGAAAATAGTCACATAAAAAAGAAAATATTCACTTAATGCAAAAGAAAGCAGTAAAGGAAGAATAGAAGAACAAACAGACATGAGACATAAAACTAAAAACAAAATGACAAAAATAAATTAAAATATGTAAATAATAAGATTAAATGTGAAGAGATTAAACAATACAATTAAAATGTAGAGGTTAAATTATTTTTTTTCAGTTACAGTTAATATTGTTATTTTCAATATTATTTTATATTAGTTTTAGGTGTACAGAATAGTGGTTACATATTTATATAATTTATACAGTGATCCCCCTGATTAGTCTAGTAACCCCCTGGCACTATACATAGTCATTGCAACATTATTGACTATATTCTCTATGCTATACTTTATATCCCCATGACTGTTTTATAACTATCGGTTTGTGTATCTTAATCCCTTAACCTTTTTAATTTACTTTTCCCACACCTTGACCCTTTGATAAATATCAATTTCTTTCCTGCATCTATGAGTTTGTTTGTGTTCTGTTTATTTACTTTGTTCTTTAGATATATATATAAGTGAGATAATATGGTATTTGTCTTTCCAAGTCTGACTCATTTTACTTAACATAGTAAATAGATTCTAGATCCGTCCATGTTATTACAAATGGTAAAATTACTTTTTTGTTTTATAGCCAAGTAACATTCCATTGTATATATGGAAACAATTATAAATAAACCTAATTTATAATACAATAATATATGATATGGTATGATATGATATGGTATGATATATAATATATATAATATAAAGTCACATAACAATATGTAACTAAATAAATAAGTAAATGTTTTCTTTTAAAGAAATGTAGAGGTTAAAAGACTAGATTAAAGAAGAACAGTATCCTACTATAATGATGTCCACCATGAATGGAATTTACTTTCAAAGATATAAATAGGTGGACAGTAAAAGAATGCAAAAAGTTATATCATTCAAACACAAACATAATATAGCTGAAGTAACTGTACTAATATACCGGTAAGATAAAATAAATTTAAAAAAAAGAACTGTTACTTGAAGTAGAGGGAATAAAGATTAATGGTTAATCTATTAGGAATATATACCAATTATAAGCATACATGAACTTCACAACTAATCACCAAAATACATAAAACAAAAATTAACAAAATTAAAATAGACAAATTTAAAAATAATTGTTGGAAACTTCAGTACTCCGCTTTCAAGTATAGCTAAAACAACTAAGCAGGACATACATATATAAATAGAAAGCTTAAGAGCATTATAAAGCAACATGTAAAAAAACAGTGTTTATACAGTAAATAAAGAAATTATAGAGATTATAGAAAAACTTTGCAATGAATAAATATTAAAACACAGCATAGCAAACATAGGATGTTGCTAAAGCATTTTATAGAGGGTAATTTGTACCTGAAAAAGTGTATATATGCATATATATATATTTTTTAATATTTATTTTATTGTTCTTTTAAGAGACAGAGAAAGACAGAGAGAAGGGGGCAGGCCCAGAGCAATCTCCATAGTTGTGCATCAACAGTTTTCAATATGGCCTTGTTCCACACAGGTGGGAGGGGGCCACACAGGGTGGGAACTAGGCTTGGGGCCTCCCCCATGGGAGGCATGCTCCCCTCTCCTGAACCAGGGGCCAAACTGGAGGACGAGAACCAAATTGAGGTCCTCCCACATGGGACGCACCCCCCAAATCAGCCTATGGGTCTGCACAGGACAGGGCTGGGATATGATCCTTGGTCCTGGGGGGCTGCAAAGCCAGAACTTAACTGAGCCGTCCTGGCTTCCCCTATATTTTTATACAACAACCCAATATCTCACCTTAATACTGTAAAAAAACAACAACAACCAAACTTTAACAAGCAGGAAAAAAAAAAAAGATAAGATTGCAAATTAATGAAAGGAGACTAGATAAATAATGGAGAAAATCAACAATACCAAAAGTTGGTCTTTGGAAAGATCGTCAAATTGAGAAAATATTACCTACAGTGACTAAGATAAAAGAAAAAAAGAGTTTGAATAATAAAATGAAGAATTAAAGAGAAAACATTATTACAACATTACTGAAATGAAAAAGATTATAAAGAATTAGATAACATTAAATGGACAAATTTCTAGAAACACACAAACACTATCACAACTGATTTAAGAAGTAGAAAATATAAATAGATCTATAACAAATAAAGGAATAAAATAGTACTTAAAAAATATCATACTTACAAAGAAAAGCTCAGACCTACAGGGCTTCACTGGTGAATTCAAACAAACATTTAAAGCAAAATAAATACCAATTCTTCAAGCACTCTTCTATAACATAGAAGAGGAGAAAATATTGTTATGAGAAGTGTATTTTCCTTATATCTAAATCCATTCATAAAGATATAGTATTATTCTATAAGGCAGCATTATCCTGATTTCAAAACTAGACAAAGAAATTACTAGAAAATAAAATTATAGATCACTATCTCTTATTAATAGAGATGCAGGTTTCTTTGTCTCATTTTTGTTCTGTTTTTAAATTTGCTTTTATAAAATTAATTTAGATTTATAATACTCTAAGTATTTCTTTTTCTTTTAAAGTCAAAAATATCCTATTCAGAGACATATAGCTTTTTATATTTTCTCAACCCCATTCTCTTCCTTTCCTTTTGGTAAATGTTTAAAAAAATGTTTCTGATTTATCCTTTTTTTTTTCTTTTCTTTAATATCCCTTTCTTAAATACATGGTAGCACACTACACATATTTTTTCTTCTTTGCTTTTGTCAGTTAATATAGTATTTTGGAAATCCCACCATAGTAGTATTCAAAGTGATTTCTCACTCCATTTTACAGTTGTATAATACCCTGTTTTGGATATATCACAGCTTGTTTAACCAGCCTTATATTGATAGACACTGTTTGTTTACAATTCTTTATTATTATAGATTATGCTCTGAAAATACATTTAAAGAAAAAGTTTCCTAAATATAATCTGGGTCTTTAATCAAATTACCAAAGTTGCAAAGTCACTGAAATCTCAGTAAATTAATGAGTTGTCACATTTTGTTCTAAAATTAAGGTAATTTTTTTTCCTTTCATAGTTGAACTCCACTAGAATTTAAAGAGCTTTATGTGGTAGTAAAATAATTCAAATTTCCTTGATATTTGAAGAAATGTGTTACTTTATCTGTGATGTCTCCAATCTCTCACTAAGTAGATATTTTTAAAAGTAATCACAACAAAATAAGCTTGTACAGTCATATACATAAAAACATTAGTATTATTTTGGGTGGTTGAATTAAATATGGGGATGTGGTAAAATTTTCTCTTAATTCTAATTCTAATTCTAACATACACTTCTAAAGCATAAGCATTTAAAATTTTAGTGAAAATTATAATCTTTTAGTAAGCACACACACAATTATCTAATAATTTCAGAGTGAGAAGCAAAGCACTGAAGTCCATCCTTGGGCTCTGTTTAGGAACCTAGCTTAAAGTTAACATCACATGGAAATGAAACAGCTGCTGTGTGGGATGTGACTTTCTCTGCACACAAGGTCAGCTTCATAATTGAAGCCAAGTGCTTTCACATAGAAACTAGGGAGAATAGCTTATTTCTCAAGACAGATTTGGTTTTCTGTGAAAAATGACACTTTTACCTTTACAAAGAAATTTTGTAAAATTCCACCAAGTAGAAATGGAGGGGCTCATGCAGTCTTTCACCTTGAACAAAAGACCAGTTAATATAGTCAAACATATTTGTTATAAGAAAACTTTACTATAAATTATATGCCCTGTGATTAGAATATTGATTCACTTGAATATATATATATACTGTCCAGACATTATCTAGCCAGGAAACCATTCTCGTTATATCAACAATGGCTTGATTATTTTCTGACAGCCTCTACATATTAATATATTAATATATACATTATACATTATACACATATATGTGTATATGTGTGTATGTATATATACATATATATGTATAACACACTTATATACTCTCTATATATACACACACACACACACACACACACACTGATGCTAGATTAGATATACTGGGGAATAAATGCTGATCAAATTTAGATAGATTTTCTGCTTCATGGAGTTTAAAGTGTAGTGATAAATATGATATATTAATCAAAATCTCATTAAAGTAATTGAATTGAAGGAGTATCATGCTACGAGGAAGGCTTAGAATGGAAAGATTTGACCTAGTCTAAGAAAGCAGGGAGGCCTTTCTTTTAAGTAGAAACTTAGTGACAGAGCTAAGATGGGAGAGAGAAGTTACACACTGAAAAAAGGGAGAAAACATGTTTCACCAGAAGCAAATTCTGAATTCACAAATGTTTCATGGCTAGAAAGATTAGAATTGAGATATTTCACATATTATCTTTATTACTTTACATATATAGCGAAGTGTGAAGAGGCAATTAATAAGCCTCATTTTAGTAATGTATCTGTAGGTTGACCATTATTCTCATTTGCTCAGGGCAGTCCTGTTTACTGACAGACGTGATATGTTATAAATTGTGCCCCTTTTATTCTCAGAAGTGCCCATCTTCAGACAATGAATGGCATGGACATCTACCTTATTTCTGAGTACTAAGAACCTTTACAAATCTGAATCTGATCTTTAAAGGTCTCTTTAGTTATGATTACTACTTGATAGCCATGAATTTATGGCAATTTCTTTTAATTTCAAAAGTAGTTTAGGGGAAGCCGGGATGGCTCAGTGGGTTAAGCGCTCACTTTGCAGCGCTGGGGACCAGGGATCCAATCCCGGCCCCGGCCCGTGTGGAACCATATGCTGAACTGGGAGCTCCCCTAGTTCAGTTCTCTCTCTGTCTCTGTCTCTGTATCTCTGTCTCTGTCAAAAATAAAAATAAATAAAAATATATTTAAAAAAATAGTTTGCTATCTTGTACTGTACATATATAATCATTGCAAATATATTCAGTGATATTTCTACTGTTGTAAAAAGAGGTATACTACCATGTCATGCTTCTATTATACATGTGTTCATACAAGCATTTCTACATATACATGAAACTATTAATTGACATTGCCTGTCTTATATGAACATCATCCTTACATTAACACCCTGGTCTTCTATGATTAAGTCAATGGTATCGTCAGTCTTTTCTTTGTGTGCGCCATTTCATACAAAAATGTGAGAAATTACATGGTAATCTTATGTGTTGTCTCACTGCCACCTGGTGGTACATGTACTGAAAAGGCAGCAAAACAAAGATGGATGACTGAATGACTGACCGGGTAAAAAGTCATTTCCCATTGAAAAATCACGTTCTCAGAATTTTTTTCAAAGACCTCTAGTAAGCATTTTTCATATCTAAGGTTTGGCTCTTTCAGTAAATGGTATACCTAACTTTAAGAAACAAAGAATAAAATAGTCAATGATTAGCCAATATATCTTTACTGAAGAAAATGTGAAAACACTAAGATGTTAAAAACCTACTCTAATTAATGAAGCATAACTTTGAAATACTTTCTTTCTATGATTTTTAAGTTTCAAGGATAAACTTAAAAGTTTATTATGTATGGTTTCCCTCTTTTGTAGATAAAGGAAAACAATTATGCTTGTATTTGAAAATATATAGTAATAAGTACTTTTTCAATATCAAACAGATATAGCTCAGAACCTCCCTTTGTGGCTTAAGTCATTTTCAAACTACATCATCAAGACTGAAATTGCTACCATTTGCTTAAGTGTCTTGTCTTCATTACTTTGCTGATCTATTTTTATTATTCCTTAAATCATGATAGGGACAGGCAGGTATTGATTGGTATTTTTCAATGTCTAAACATTTGTTTATAACCTCTGAAAGAATATGTGTTTAAAAGATTAATAGTACTGAATATTACTTTGGCTCTTGGTTTTTTGGTTTTGTTTTTCTAATTTATTATGATTTTAGTTAATAAATTTCATGGGCTGTAAGGGTTCACTTCTGAGGACAAAATTTTCTATTTGAGTAATTTTTTTAGTTCAGTCTTCCACATTTGTCACAACTGTATGTATGGGTTTCTGTAATGTAGGTATCCTATTTGAGTTATTCAAGTATACTATAATGTATTTATATATTAGAATTGAGTCCACATGTGTGTATATACATTTAGTATTAAATCAATGCTTTATAATTTTTCCAGCTTTATTGACACATACTTGACATATAACATTGTGAAAGTTTAAGGTATACAATGTGATGATTTAATATACCTGTAAGAGTATTGCAAAATGTTTACCACAATAAGGTGAGTTAGCGTATTCTTTACCTTACATGATTACTGTTATTCTTTTGTTGTTATGATGAAGACATTAAAACTCTACACATAGCAACTTTCATATTTTACCAGTTTAATTTATGTTCTACTGCATCTGGGTCTTAAGAAACAAAACAAACAAAACAAGCAAAAAAACTTCTATGAAGGAAAGAGGGAGAAAAATAGAACTAATAATACCTATTTTATAAATAAGGAAATAGAAACATAAATTGGCTGAGTTAAGAATTGTTGAACATAAGAATTCTAGTTCCAACTACAGAAATTGTTTCAGTACATCTCAACTTATGATAGAACATTTTTTCCTTGTTTTTTGAGTGTTCACTGAAATCTAATATCACTAAGAGAATTTGGCCTTCTCCTGAAGACACCCCCAAGGAGGTGTGAAGGAATGAATGAGCATTGCCTTGAGTTTTACTAATTGTGTGGCATGACCTCAGCTGAAAAAGTATAACATGTTCCTTTCTGTTTCATGAGATTAGAGTTAATTGATGCAAAGCTCCCAACACAATGCTGGCAGATAGTGTTAGCAATGGCTATTATTAAGAAGAAAACCTGAAGCTCACAAGATTCTTGCAGATCATTAGACTTGCACAGGAGACAGATCCTCTTAAGATAAACTTTGACAATGGATGGTCTGAAATGTACTTCCAGATAGTACTCATGAATTCCAAAGCTAATCTTTTGTTTGCTATATAGCAAGGACGTTATCGCTGCCACATTAACACTGATTGTGTAGAGCACATAAGCGTTTTTAATATTTACAAATATAGTTCCCTTATCTAGACTCACATATAGTTATAGTTAGTTTGGTTCCATCCAACAAGTACATGAGAGCATATCTCTTACACTGTGCAAGAGAGATTTCATAAAACACATAAGTAAACAAATAAAACTCAGAAGTGTACTAAATATATCCAGGTAATATAGGAGAGAATGAATTGTACAATACAAAAAACAATGCAGCTTTATAATTATATGATCATTCCTAGATATAAGAGGGGTGTGTGTGTATGTGTGTGTGTTTTAATGAAACAAACTACATACCCTGATCACAAAGCAAAAACAAACTATGTAACACATATTGCTTGTAGGCAAGAAAAGTCATTGGGTTTTGGCCAGTACTCAGAACTGAGAAGACCTGCAGATGCCAAGAAATTCTAACCAACCAGTATCTAAGCAAAAAATGTTAGAGAGAGCAATACATGGCCTAGAGAGAAAAACAAAAAGTAAGTGTCACCTAGTAACTACTTTACAGTACCATGCTGAGGCTAAAACATTCTAGCAGTTCCTTATGCAAAAATATATAGAAAAATGACCTGTGGAAAAACAGACCAGTTAATGTTTTCTTAGAAGAAGGTATTCCAAGTAGAAAATGGAGCATTTATATAATCACTGTAAGAGAATTTAATAAAATCAGTAAATGTATTTTTGAAAGTCCAGGAAACTGTTACTGTAGTGAAAACAAATTTTATATTTCTATGCAAATACTGAAATGGTGTGTGTTTTCTTCAGTGCATTTACTTGTAACTCTCATTAACAGACATAACTATCTTTAAGCAAATATATAATATAGAAATTGAAAAAAATAAATATGCAGATAATTGTTTTCTTTAAAAACCAAATCACTGACCATTTTCTTTACAAAATAAGTTCCACTTGTGCATTTAAGTTTAATTTTCAAAAGGTTGTGATTTACAAGCAACTTTGCATATGGCATACAGTGAAAGGTCTACCATAGTCTCAGTCATGAGAAGTATAATAAAATTATCCTGAACACTTATATCTTGGTTTTAAGTATCACAAAAATTCAAGAATTATAATAGAGGGTCTACATGTTAGACAAGGAAATTGACTTACTAAAAAGAGAATCTAATATATCTCCAGGGTGATAGAAAAATGAATAAAGTGAAAAGATTCAATCTTTAGGATGCTGAGTCATCACATGTTGAATTGTTGAACTATGATTCTTCTCTGATTTCATAATATAGAGACAGACGTGTTCAGTTCTTACTCAGAATTGATCTTCAGGGAAAAATAAACTACCAGAAGATTAAATAGAGATCTCTATAGTCTAGTTATAGCACACAGAAAACAAACTGTCTGGCTTTGATGAATGGCTGATTTTTTTTAAGAAGAAAATATGTGGGTGTGTGAGGGCAGTGGGTGTGTATATCTCTCTTCCTACTTTTATTTTTCTACCCTGGCATCACACTATATCACCCAGCTTACCTAGGAGAGTTCTTAAAAAAAGATGTTTGTGCCTCACTGTAAAATAATTAAATTGACTCTCTGGAGGTAGAACGTGGGCATTTTTAAAAAGCTCTCCAGACGATAATAAGGTATAACCCTAGTTAACAAACAATGACCAATATCAACAATAATTGACTCAGTCTGTATTTGTCAAGCACTATGTCATGTGATTGACTCACATTAATCCTTACAATAATGATGTAGGTTTGGTGTGAGTTTTATTCCCATTTATTAATGAACAAAATAATGGGTTGGAGTGGGTAAGTAACTTGATAAGAGTATAGATATTGGAAAGAAAAAAGCAGGATTATCTGATTTTAGAAATTAATTTTCTTACTAAATCTACAAATCTATTTCACTATCATGTTTTGAAGGCCCATTATACATGAGAATTTGGAAATAGGGAAAAATAGAACATGGCCCTTGTCTTCAGGGCATTCATTCCTAGAATATTCCTAGTTTTTATGCCTAGAACGTCGCTATAACTACTGGTATCTCTGTGCCTCTCATGTGTATTTTTTCCATCTGTCTTTCGCGGCTCTTCAGATAGGAATTTTACAACAGTTGAACACAGGCCCTTTAAGCTAGTACATATACAGCATACTCTACATGGACCTTGCTATTCTAAAGCTGTGGTAAATTGTTGGCTAGCTAAATACTTAATACAGAGTTTTAATGACTTAAAATAGCCCTTCCAGAGAGGTGTATTTGGCACCTGTCTCAGTTGGACATATTTGCTAGCAGTTATATCCATAGTACCTCGTACAGTTTCTACCTAGTACATATTCGATACTAAATACATTATTTACTTGAAGCAAACCAGATTGAGTTGGAATAACACCTCAAGATGCCAATCTGAGTTACTCAAGCATTCATAGTTTTTGGTTTCTTTTTCTTTCACCTTCTACTCTCAGACTTCTTTCTGCTAATGGTGTTAGACTAATAGATGAGGACATACTAATGGAAGATGGCCTTATTTAGATAAATGATGAATCTGTTTTGTGTATTCTTCTGGTGGGATATATTTGTTCCAAATTTACATATTCACTGGCATGGGAGGTTTATAAAAGCGCCACGTACCCTACTGAGTCCTTCATTAAATATTAAGCAGATATGAATGGAATTAAACTGATTCCAGAAAATTCATATCAGCAAACTCACCATTTGGTGGCTGAGGATTTGTACCATATAGTTTATATATACAATTATGGGAAAGACTTAGGGCAATCAAAGCTTTTAGCTTTGGGAGAGAAAAAAGTTGTAGTAAAGTCTCTGATATAAGACCACAAATGTTTCCCCTCAGAAATGTACATTGACTATTGAAATGTATGTGCTGAATTTTGAGTTCTGTCAAGAACTGTCAGTGATGCATTCTCTCCAACTAGAGAATAACAGAAAGAGAATAACCTCCCCTTCATAAGCCAATACTTTTTAAGTCATCTTCCCTAGAATTCAGGTGGGGGAACAAGCCTGAAAATGAAACTTAACCGTTTATATTTGCATTAAAGTAACTGTTTCAGGGTTTTATAATACACAGCAATGTGTGAATGAAGGAAAAACGTACATAATCTAAGCCAGGGGTGTCTAATCTTTTTGCTCCCTTGAGCCATATTGGAAGAATCGTCTTGGGCCACACATGAATTACATTAACACTAATGATAGCTGATGAACTAAAAAACAATCACAAAAAAATCTCATAATGCTTTAAGAAAGTTTACAAATTTGTATTGGGCCACATTCATTGCAGTCCTGTGTCACGTGCAGCCCACGGGGCCCTGGGTTGGACAAGCTTGATCTAAGCCATTCTTATTTATGCAGACCTTATTTGAGCAGCTAGCATCATCAGTGAAAAGCAGTGGGAACTCTCAGATCTGATAGCAAAGACTGGCCACAGCTCTAACAAGCAATGAGCCGGCCAGCACATTAAATTTTAATTAAGTCCCCATGCCAGGAAAGAATGCTTTGTGTAAAGTAAGCTTTGGGGTGCCGTGTGAATGGAGTTGCTCTCTGTTCGTGGGACCATTTAAAATCATTGCAGCTGGGGTAGACATTTAACTGACAAAAGAAGTTTATCATTTTACTCCTGCCCAACGCATGACATAACTACAAAATGATCTTTGAACTACGCACACCTTTATAGCTGTTCTCCTTGGAGGTAAGGCTTCCATCCAGAATTGCTGTCTTCCCTGAATTCTGGCCAGCTCTTTCTCTTTCAGTTTCCTGTCATAAGTAATAAATGGAAAATAAGTCACACCATATTTTCTGTAAAAATACTAAGGATTCAGAGGTAATGCTTTTACCCCAGCT